>QNGE01001332.1:0-174424 GCA_008508345.1 Paragonimus westermani | reverse complement strand
TCTAAACAAATATGTGCGTCGATAAAAAATAAGTCCTCAGCGCTTCCTCTGCGGCTACCCGACAAATCACGAAGGTATTCAGCGAGTGCTATTTGGTGGTCTACACTGTGATTCCGCCGAACTGGCAAATTGTGAAACGCGCGAAAAACATATACACGAGAAGCAAGTCGAGTTTCTCCCCGGTCGTGGCTGTACTGATCACATCTTCACACTCCACCAGATGCTTGAACTCCGCCGTTCATACAGAAGGCCAACACCTGTTGTCTTTTTGGACACCGAAGAGGTCTATGATTCAGCTGGCAGAGCTGCACCCTGGGACTGTCTATTGAGGAAGAATGTGTCAGGGAAGTATGTGCACATTCCGGAAACAGTCTGCTGTCGGACCTCGGGCCGTGTTAGGGCTTATGGTAGCGTATCACCGACCTTCAGAGTCCTAAGTAGAGTGCGACAAAGTCATCCAGCTCACTTCTTTACTATCTAACTTTGCAGTAGACCTGATCCCAGAGTGTGCTCTGACAGACTGAATATGATGGCATGAGACTGCTCCCAGGCACTCAACTTTGAGACACAGAATATGCAGACGACACCCTAATATGCGAAGGTTCATGCGGAACCCAGAGCACCCTAGACAGAAGTTTTCAGCTCGTCGGCCTCGTATGGCCATTGTACTTACTAGGTGTAAGGTGCTGTTGCAAGATTGGTATGACTGTACCTGTTCTCATCCCTGACGATGAGCAGTTGGGAGTAGCCGAGATGTTCATCTACCGTGGGAGCTGCATCAGTGCTGACGGAGTGTCTGATGAGATCACGAATCGCACAACAGAGGCTCGGATCATCATCACCATCACATACGGCAATACACCATTGGTTCTCACTGATGCTTAACTGCCACACAACCAGGATAAAGCTCTCAATAGGAAGGGGGGAGAAAAAAGAAGAGGGGATGGGATGGGACCACCAAAAACAGACGCTTCGGACCAACACTATTTCGGAGGTAAGAAAAGAGACCACTACCACACCTAAATTTAGGACAGGCAGTCGACGCTCTCCGACAAGCTATCAGCCGATTAGCCCCACTTGCATTCTGTGAAGGGTAATGGTGCGTTTAGTAAAACGCGCCATTCTCAACCAGTTCTCAAACAACCCTTTCCTTTCTACTCATCATGGCTTCCTTCGCGACAGATCACACGTAACCAGTGTTAATCTTCATGGATAGCTTGAGAGATGTCAAAGACGATGACCACATTTCCGATAGTCTTCTTCGATTTTAGCAAAGCCTTCGACCATGTCACACGTGGCTCTCTTGTACGCAAGCTGGAAGCTTATTACATCCAAGTAGAGATTCTTTGTTGGACCAACTCTTCCCTTGGTAACAGAACCTTTGGAGTAGAAATCGGATCGGATCCTCCTCCACCCTCCCCGATCTCCGTTGGAGTTCCTCAAAGATCAGTGCTTGGTCCACCATTGTTTCTGGTGTATATCAATGACCTTGTTCCCAGCAGCCCTCCCCCTTATGCTGACGACTTAAAAATGTGAAGTACTTGCGATCCCAGTACATTACAAATTGATCCTGTCAATACTAAATGCTGGTCAAATGACTGCAGACCTATTAAACGGTGGAAAATGTGCACACATCACTCAGAAGAGACTCGAGGATCCTATGTTTGATACATAGTGCATAAAGTGTAGCAGACATCTCGAAAGTTGACCTGAAAAGAAACGTAGGAAACTGGCGGTCGTCTAGTTTAACGTTCTCCTATTATCAAATGGTCTCTACAAAGGGATTTGGAACTCAGGGTGGTAAAAAAGGACCTTTCTTCGCACGGACATACATGCTTTTTAGACGTTTTACGGGATCTGTATGAGACCGTTGCCTGAGTATGTTGCTAAAGTCGTGTACACCGATCTGAGAAAAGACACGTACCGTTGAACGTGTTCATCGAGTAGGCGCCGAAATGGTCACTGGTCTGAGGCATTTCTCCTACGAGTTTCGGTCTGAAATTCTTTATCCCAATCCACTTGAGTTTCGAAGATTCCAATGCGAATTAATGCTTACACATGTTTTCATTAACGCAAGACTCGTGCAGTAGTTCTTCACCTCAATGGCTGACAATAGTCGAACAGATCACAACAACAGGCTTCACAAGCTCTGATCACAGACCCTCCTTAGGCAACAGTTCCTTTCATACAAGGCTACCAACCACGGGAACGGCCTTCCATTTGAAGTTATTAGTTGCTTTTCTGGAAACCGTTTCAAAGTGTTAGACTCTTACTTACATAACGAGACTGAACTTGACGCGATGTGACGGCTTGCGCATTTCCATGACCTACTGACTGATGAGTTGACGACCACGTCGACAGAGTCACTCATACAAGGGTGCAGGTCTGAAAAACCACAATCTTCTGATATTCCAGGTCGAGGGTTGGAAAAAGGTTGGCACTTTTTCTCAGCCCACATACAACCATGAACACTCACAATACCAATTTCATAGTGCACTGGCCGCTTTGCAGTGTAAACCGGGTGGTCCTGTCTGCTGCATACCTTAGGGTACATCAGCGAAAACATGCTAATACTGACTCCTCCCTCACTGTCCTACCCAACCTAGCTCTCAGGCCCTTCCCGACCCCCGTTTCTAATGATTACTCTGCAGATCCCATAACAGATATAGCTAGTCATAGTAACACCGTACCAGTAAGTGAATGCCGATGTCTGCCGCATTTCGAAAACTAGAATCCAGGATAGTAGTCAACGCATGGAACTAACAGCACCCACTGTCTGCCCGATACTGGCTAGACACTTCGAGTGACTGCGGCTGCCGCTACTGATCAGGCTGGAGCAGGTATAGTCCTCAGCACGATGACCGCAGCCGTATTAGTAGATTGGATTCTTGTTAACAGTAGACTTTGTGCTGTCCGCTTGGCAGGTTCGGCTAAGGCCAGTTGTAGACGCAAAACTCTCAGAAATCTTTTCATTTTGTCTGCTTATACTCCAGCCGACTGTAGTGACGTCGTTATCAAGAACGCCCTCTACTCGGATCTGGCCACCCCCGTACGGTCGACGCATAATTCTGACAGTCACTCTGGCTGGAGATATGAACGCGCAGGCCGGCCGCCTTGGTGAGGTCGAGTGTTATTTAGGTGGCATATCTGGATAATATCACATCGTTCAAATAGTGTTTGACGAATGTTGCAACTGTGTGTTGAGCATATGCTATTTTTAGCCAGCATTACTTTTAGGTATCGTGCGCGCCATTGTTGTACTTGGCACTCTCCTCCGAATCAGACCTGGTCTCAGGTGGACTGCATAGCTGTTGGCTATGGTTGACGGGACTCCGTTCAGAACTGTCATTCTCGTTGGTGCACATACTTGGATTCGGATCATACGGTGGTACGCTGCCGCTTCGTTCTTGCCTTTGATGGGTAACGACCTCACCGACAGCAACGACTTGCTGTTGAGAAACTGGCTATACGATCGACAAACCATAAGTACCAAACCAGCTTAGAAAACTGGCTTAGCAGTTGTCATCTCGAAAATTCTGATGCCCGTTGAACCCAGATCCCATAGGCCACTCATGAATCTGGTACTGTAGCATGTGACATGGGGGGTTCGTGGGGTGAGCAGACATTGGATGTCGGAGAACCCCCTGGAGTTATTAGAGCTGTTAGAGTTATTAGGAAGATTCCTCGTGCCAGTTCATATAATAAGTTTAGGAGAGATAGCTTTAGGAATCTGAACCATGGCCTAGTCATTGATCGTGAGGATTGGCTATTGGGGAAAGTTAAGGAAGTGGAAACCGTCCTTGCTTCAGGGAACACCAGCAAAATCCTCAAGCCTATCCGTGCTGATAGCCTCAATTGACTGTCTGATAATGAGGCTGTCAGCGAGGCGGATGACACACTCAACTACAATACGTCCAGAAAGTTAGAATGATAGGCAGAACACTCTGAGGGTCAGTTCAGCTGACCTCCTGCTTCTAGTGTGTTTTCGCCACAAACTTGTAGCGTAGCACCGTGGTCGGCAGATTTAGAGCCTTCCACTAAAAATGAGGTCCGCAATTGAATCTTGGCGCTCAAAGGTAATAGGACTGCTGGCCAAGGGGATCTTATGCGGGCACTTTTGAAAGAAAGCATAGGAGCGTTAGTGGAGGCTTTGACTCAGTTGTTTCAACTTGTGTGGATGATGGAGAACATTCCTCCGTGCTGGGATCAGTCGATAATTGTTCCAATGTTCAAGAACGGCATCAGTGGATCTTGCGAAAGCCATAGGGGAATTCGTTTGACTCCAGTCATTTCTAGAGTTCTGGCACCCAATATACTTCGTCGACTCACTGCAGTTCAGGAGGTAAACGGCAGGGGAGAACAGGCCGGATTTCGCCCTGGGCGGGGATGCATGGATCATATTTTTACTCCTCGTCAAATTCTGGAGCAGCGTCATTTGTACCGCCGGCCAAAAATCGCCGTATTTCTCGACTATAAAGGTGTGTCCGATGCGATAGATCCATCTGCACTTTCGGAGTCGCTTAAACGCAGTATGTGTACATAATGTCGGCGCTTTATTCTCATACTTCAGCTCAGGCTGAGGTTTGTGATGAACTGTCTGACAAATTCAGCACTATGAGGCGGCGTATGTCAAGGCTGTCTACTTTCAAATTTTTGTTTTTTCATAGGCGAAATAATGGAAGATTGTCCGCAGCATTGACAAGACGCCAGTGTGGACCTTCTGCGTAATGGAATACTCATTGATCTTGACTATGCTGGTCGCAAGATGTTGCTGTTTGACAATTTCCAAGCAGCACAAACAACGCTGGACACTACTGCGAGCTTTGCTGAATACCTCGTAATGCGTTTTTCAGTCTCGGAATGCAGTGTTTCTACAAGGTTACGTAGTGACTACGTGTGATTTCGTAGTTTCGATTTTGGATAATGAAGTCGTGGAAGTTGTTGACTGGTTTGTGTACTTGGGAAACTACATCAACAGTGGGGTAGTTGTACGGAATGAAACAGAAGCGCGCATCTCCAAGGCTAGGGACGTATTCGCCAGTCAGCGAACTGTGATGGTTGAGCCGCTTGACGGCTGTCAAAAGTGGCTGCTCAGTGAAGACGTGAATCGTCTTGAGGTTTTTGACCGTTGGTGTCTGCGTTCGTTCGCTCGTATCGGGTGGCACCAACCGGTGGGCAATCGGCAGGTTCTGAGGTGGGTATCCGGTAATCATTTTCAGGCGAGTTTTTCTCAATCCTTACGTTTTCACAGACTCATATGGTTAGGTTATGTTCTAAAGATGCCAATTAGTCGTCTTCCACACCGAACACTGCCGACGCTGCGGCCGACTGGCGTAAGATGCGAGATGGACAGGTGCTGATCTGGCGTAGAGAAATGAGGTCGTTCACCTGGGGGTTAACTACTCTGCGCCCGGTTCTTTTCTCGGGCTGGGGAATTCGCGACCTAGAGTCGGTGTTTGAAGACTTTAGGCGAAATGGCGGCTAACCCAGCCCAGTGGTGTGAATGTTTCCGTTGTTTGGCCGAGTCGTCTGTGACGTCAGTGTACTTACTGTCACAGGGTGGTGAAAGCCGTAGGAAATCTGTCTTTCTGGTTGACGCCTTACTTTCACTTACAGATTGATTGTTTGTGTACACGGTGTAGTCACATTGATGCTCAATGTTTAAATCTGAAAGAAGTTATTTCTGGTAGTCCTATCCCATCCCCTCTTCTTTTTTCTCCCCCCTTCCTATTGAGAGCTTTATCCTGGTTGTGTGGCAGTTAAGCATCAGTGAGAACCAATGGTGTATTGCCGTATGTGATGGTGATGATGATCCGAGCCTCTGTTGTGCGATTCGTGATCTCATCAGACACTCCGTCAGCACTGATGCAGCTCCCACGGTAGATGAACATCTCGGCTACTCCCAACTGCTCATCGTCAGGGATGAGAACAGGTACAGTCATACCAATCTTGCAACAGCACCTTACACCTAGTAAGTACAATGGCCATACGAGGCCGACGAGCTGAAAACTTCTGTCTAGGGTGCTCTGGGTTCCGCATGAACCTTCGCATATTAGGGTGTCGTCTGCATATTCTGTGTCTCAAAGTTGAGTGCCTGGGAGCAGTCTCATGCCATCATATTCAGTCTGTCAGAGCACACTCTGGGATCAGGTCTACTGCAAAGTTAGATAGTAAAGAAGTGAGCTGGATGACTTTGTCGCACTCTACTTAGGACTCTGAAGGTCGGTGATACGCTACCATAAGCCCTAACACGGCCCGAGGTCCGACAGCAGACTGTTTCCGGAATGTGCACATACTTCCCTGACACATTCTTCCTCAATAGACAGTCCCAGGGTGCAGCTCTGCCAGCTGAATCATAGACCTCTTCGGTGTCCAAAAAGACAACAGGTGTTGGCCTTCTGTATGAACGGCGGAGTTCAAGCATCTGGTGGAGTGTGAAGATGTGATCAGTACAGCCACGACCGGGGAGAAACTCGACTTGCTTCTCGTGTATATGTTTTTCGCGCGTTTCACAATTTGCCAGTTCGGCGGAATCACAGTGTAGACCACCAAATAGCACTCGCTGAATACCTTCGTGATTTGTCGGGTAGCCGCAGAGGAAGCGCTGAGGACTTATTTTTTATCGACGCACATATTTGTTTAGACTTGAATTCTGATTCACCTCCCCAACCATAATGACCTTTGCCTCAATGCTTCTGTGTTGTGCAAATTCATCATTTAATCGTCCGATTCTGTTCCTTAGCGTTTTTTTGCGGCAATTCGCTTGTACATAATTTGAGGTGAATGACGTATTGGTCAACAGGTTTGTTTCGTGAGAATATGAGCTCGAGTTCAAATGCGGTCCATGTCTAGGTTGTGCACCGGTAACCAGCTCTGACAAGATTAAAACCTGAATTCAATCTCTTATTAAAGAGGACCTGCTGGGAAGTGGATCTGAACTCATAAGTTTCGGCCATGTATGGGTGGTCACTTCGTGTCGACCGAATCTCCTAAATCTTAGCTACGACCAACGAACGGTCGATAAATTTATTGCTCTCGACAAGCTCCACCTGGTCTGATGTCCTAATAATGGACCATTGATTAAAGTCGACACAGTAATTACTGCGTTTCCTTTCAAGATGATCGGGTAACTCGAACATTACTAATCAGCCAATGTGTATACGTAGGATGTCCTGAATTGGCTAGTGTTATTTTGTCGCTTCATTATGTAAGTCAATTTACGATACAGGAAGTCTTACGAGAATACTAAGAATTTGTAGCATTTCAAGAGGTTATTTTGTTTACGTTGTCAGGTTCGCCTGATTAATCGGTGTCATAAAAGCTCATCAGCCTTTTCTTTCGATGGCGCTGGCGTATCAGAAGTGTTTAAATTGGGGCTAGGACCATTTTTGTGAAGTGCTACAAAACAACCTTTTCGTGGGATTGTTTCTTTAATATGGTTTATGTTTCGTAACGGCATGGTGTACACAATGAAATCATATTTTTTAAATCGGCGAATCTATCACCACTCACTGCGCATAGTTCGGTGACCCGCATGCTAGATATATCGGCCCATTAGTTGCCACGTCGTGCACCCTCCATACAATTTTGATTGGACTAGATGTAATGTGTATACGATCCCTGTATAAGGTGGGCTTGACGCCTTACAATTTGGTCATCAAGGGTTGGTCCGGCAGGGAGCCAACACTTCCGACTGAGCCCGAAAAGAGTGCGCACCATTTGTTTAGGCCGACCAAGGTTTACTACACACCTTATGCACATCAGAAACTTAACAGGAGCTGTGTTGAGAAGGATCAATTTACCCAAAAGCTATTTGCTGAGAAGTCTGGGTTCTTTACACTTGAAAAGTGCGCTATTTCGTCCGATTTTCAGTAGCACCGTTCTTTCTGGTAATGACAGTTCAGCCATTCTTTTTCCTTCACTGACTTGCTACTTGCCCGGTCACTTTAGCCTGCTTTAGTTTCAGTAGGTCGATCGCATGTTACGTATGCAAGTGTTAACAGTTGGAAGCTTCCCGCCTTCCAGTATCAGGCGACCATCATAATAAAACATACACTTGTTTGTTCTCAGTACCTCATGACGCACATATTTGTTCAGAAAGTTCTCATTTTCGTGAGTCTCCACTACGATTTTTGTTTGTTCCCAGCGGGTGTGTTGACGGACCTACCGTTCGGACTTGTTTCGAGGGGTGTGAAGAGCTTCTAGATTCTCCGGACGGTTAGTTAGCTCCTGCATATAGAATTGACGAAGGCGTACGTTAGAAAGACGGCCTATGTTGCGCGACAGTGGTGAGCGAGGAGAAGACTTTCATCGTTTTCGAGGAGCAAGTGCTACATTAACTTTGTGAATACATACTTTAAACGAAGGATAGCTTAAACCTACTGAGTCGGACTTCGGGCTCGGTCTTGTGAACCTTCTTTGGCTAATATTCCTTGGTGAGCGGATTTAAGGCCCCTCAATCTTGGGTGATCAGCTGGTGTCCCAGTGCGTCAGAGGTCCCGTATTGCACCTGCAGTGGGAACTTACGTGTATACAAGCCTGACGGTTTTCATCACTAGCGTCAATATTACTTTTCCAATTGTCCCAGTGGTGAAGAAACCTTTTACCTGAAGTCCCAGCACTATTTTCGAAGACTCATTCGAACTGCTTGTTCTCCTTTTCGCTTCTTTGCTCGTTTTGACAGACTGTGGTCTACTTACTCCAGATCCTTTGGCTATCGCTCCGTAGCCAATCTCGTTTTCGTCACATACCCTCAGTGCAGATTTTTGAAAGCCGAAGGTTGACAAGGCCACGATCAATTAAAGCCTATTTCCAAGACTACCTGTTTTAGTAATTATCTTCAAAACAATTGACGAATCCTATTGGAGGAGCAAGATAAATTAGATGTACCAGCCACACTGATGTTTTTTGCAATGGAATTCGAATCTTAAACGTCTCTCTCAATTACAGATCATTTCATTCACTTTTGGTCATTTATTTGCCCGTGTTCACCACGAAATTGTATAAATTACTCTGTATCATCTTTACGCCCGTGAAAAATGGATCACGACCTAAAAGCGCAACGTTATATGCGGCAGATTCATCTGACGATAGCACAAAAAATATCCATCGCATTAAAATTAAAATCGGCCAACATCATATCACTGTACATCAACCAATTATACTAACCACACCAGAAAGGTCAAAATAGTGGCAAAGTGGGAAGTAAGACACGTGAGCTAATATCGCCGCATTCTGGTTGGTTAATTTCCAAGGTGAAATCGCGATCCAACCGATTGGCGGAATCATCGATTCAGGTTTGAAACGGAGACCCAAGGTTCCAGGATTCAGCCGGTTTTTCTTATTCGGTGTCTAATTCGACGTTCGCTGATCTGAGAGGCAATCACTGGAAACAAGGTGTACCGCCGATTTCGGAGGTTAAAGTATATACTAGAATGAGAGTAAGAATACTCACACGAAAGAGTCTTAGTGAAATGAAAATCATGCTGTGTTTTGAAGCGATCTGCAGAAGCGCTGTCAACGACCTCAGAATAAAAGCTGTTCCAGGGAGTCAATAACCCCGAAAGAAAGGAACTACTGCCTAAGGAAGGTCATAGGAAGCAGCTTGAAAGTATTCTTTTGATGTCCTCTCCAGCCGTCAACATTCGCTACTGTGTACAACCGTTCAGCGAGACGTGTGCTAAAGAGAAAATGCTTATGCATCAAACCACTGCGGAGTCAACGAAATTCATATGTATATAAATCGAGAATTTCAAGCCGAGGCTCGTACTCGACGCTTATTAAGCCGGTTGCTAACTAGGTAGCTATGTGTCAGACACGTTCGACAGCGAGTATGTCTTTCTTTGGGCCGATATATGCCACCTGACTGGCACACTCGGACGATGGTCTCACATGAATCCTGCATACCTGTTAAAACGTTTTCCTGTTTGAGCAAGGGAAAGTACGCTTAATCACACTCAGAGCAGCGCGTCTCTTTATGGCTACCTTCTCGTGGTGATAGGTGAAGTTTAAGTTAGACGATAGCCAGATGCTCAGGTCTTACTTCAGGTGGTGTTTCGTAATACCCAGTGTGCCACACGCACTAGCATCACGAAGAATGCCAGAATCTTCACAGAGTTACATGTGTGAGTACTTGCATTCATTCAGTGGAAGCTCCGGTCGTCCGGCTAGCACTTAATCGGGTGAAGATCGATTTGTACTGCACTGGGATCGGTGCCATTCCAGATTTTTTGGTTATCGGCGTATAGGAGGACACTGGTGGTATATTATCCGGCGGGTCATTGGCGTAAGAAACCAAAGAGAATCAAGCACTCTTTGCTTAGGAACCCCTGCAGGAATCGGAGAGGAAGATCAGCGTTCTGCCACAGTTTTACATCTAACAGGCGTAATCCACACAAAAACCACTCCTAGAAAGACAAGCTTTCATTTTTTGCATGAAGGGGGGAAGTGTGGAACACGATGAAAGAACAAGGCGAAATCAAGGATGATAGCATCTCAGATAAGACCTATTTTAGCCTCCCTCGCAGTATCCATAACTATAAGCGTATTTGTTGTGCATAATCGGGTAGAAGATTTGAGTGGGAGAAAAACGATGGTCTGATATGAAGTGTTTAGGAATGCACTGAATGCTAGCGAGGCTGATTGGCCGATAGCCAGCTGGAAATTGCCGGTCACCTCCCTTGAATACGGGTATGATCACCGCCTCTTTTTATTGGCTAAGTAGAATGTCCGTCCGACGCGTCTGTTCAAACAGTTTATGAGAGAGTTCTGCCAGAATGACGGCTGGTTTCTCAAGGATTCTGGAATGGAACCTGTCAGAATCTATCGCGCTCCATGAATTAACCCTAAATAAAGGGTCTTCAGCATCTAATACAGGAAACCCAGCGGCAACGACTGGTTGCCGGAAGTATTACAGTACTGGGATGTGGTGCCAGTTTGGCGGTGTGACGTAGTAGACTGCCGAATAATGCCTCGTAAATATTTCGGCCACAACTAGGGAGCCGGATGTACTCTGCCCGTCGAGCAGTCGCAAATGGATGGCCGGAGAATTATTCCTTTTTACTTGTCACATATGCTTAGATAAGAAGGTTTTTCTCGCGAGACGTTAGGAGGTTTCCCTCTGGTACCAGTCCGATGCGTTCACGAATGTCCCGCCTACACCTATTCTGAACACTATAGAACGCACCGAGGTCCTGCGAAGTTCCCTTAAGCTTATGCTTCGCGAATGAACTGGAACGGCCATGGGAAAGATAACTTAAACCGCGCGGAAGGGGTGAGCGTTATGAGGATGTGCGCGGTTTTATCCCCTACGAATAAATTGTCCGCCTTCAAAATATCTCTTCAAAATGGCCATGGAATCGCGATCGAGAAGTAGTAAACTCAGACAGTCTCTCTGGACGTTCAAATCTGTCTGATTAGAATCTAGAACGTCGAACATTTTACTGGTTGTTGTAACCAATAACGTATGAAATTAAAGACGAGTAGAGAGTAGTCACTATGTCCGAGCAGTGGCTCGATGCTCACTGGTAACCGGGTGACTGGCATTAGCAATGATTAGGTAGATCAGAGAGGGAACCTGGTCGGAACGGTGCGGCGTTGGGGTGTTAGCACATGTCCACGTTCACCACCATTCCAATAACGATAACGAAGTCGAAAATCTGCTTTCACGGTCCTAGTGATAAATTGATGTCCACTTTATCCCGGGTGCCTTAAAGCTACCAAAAATGAGTGGACAAGTGACACCTTGTGGTCCTAGGAAACTTTACAGCTTTACGAGGAAAGTGTCATCGTTGGAGGCGTCGGATGAGGGTCAGCGACAGATAACCCCCAATAGAAGTGAGTCTTGGCCACGCAGTGCTAGTCGAAGCAACACAACGGCATATTTATCAGGTTACTGTCATGGAATTCTATTCCATCAACAAGGCAAAGGTTTCTCTTTTCGTCGTTCCGAATAAACTTTGCTACCTTGAAGATTGTTTTTACGGTCCGGGTGGTGTTTCTCAAAAATCTAATAGCAAAGCGACTCGACATTCTGCCTGGCCCTTCAGTTTGCTGTTCATCCGACCCGCTTCCAGAGGGACGGTACCCAGTAGTTGAAAAAATGCAGAACGCCGCGTCTTTCTTTAAAGGTGGCAGACAAAATCGTCTTGATTATCATCACCCAATAACCTTGCTCGCAAGTGCCTCTGGAGTACAGAATGCACACGTGTGCAACTCGCCTCACTGCTATCTTTCTTTTTGTTACTTGGTTTGCGTCGTGCTTCACAGATTTTGTAACGGACGATTGTGTGCTACAGATCTTTTGTTGGTTGCTGACAAGTAGACGAACGCGGGTGACGAATGCATGTGAGTCGAAATTAGGGAACTTGAACAGCTCTGAAAATCGTACCCGAAGTGGAACCTCACAAATAAGTAGCCAACAGAAAACCCTGTACTGTTCCTGGGTCAACCCTATTCTTCATCTTCAACACTCATATTCCTGCCTCACCCTTGTCCCCTTTCTTAGTATTCGCAGTTGATGTACAAAACTGTGTCAAAAGCGCCTCTGAAGATTCAGCCATTCTATATAATGACCTCAGTAGTTCGAATGATTAGTCTTCGTGCGGCTGTTTTGGTCCAAAAGGCCGGAAACTGCCAAATTACACACATCTGTTACTCGACATCTATCTACTGTCTTGACGGCATACCTCTTTGGGCAGCCCTGGCTCAGAAGACTTTTGGTCCTTGGGCTTCTCACATTATTTCTTGCTCATATTACGTTGCTGGGAATGCAAAGAAGGTCGGTATTGTCCCAGTGCTGATCAACGGATCCTTCGGCCGGTTTGAACTTCACTGCTTTGGACCATTATGCAAGATTTTTATTCGTCCGTACCCTGACAGTTGAACGTTTTCTAAGGGAGAGCAACGGAGGCCGCTTTTGACCTCCAAGTTATGGTTCATTTTTTTACACAGTCAGCATTCGGCGGACGAAAAAACGTTTTCTTCACTTCCGTTGTTCACACCAACCAAAGCTCGGTGCAGTTCGATGTCCGCGCTGTCCCGTAAAGTTTTATTGAGGTGCATTTTGCCATCGAATGAGCCCAACATGGAGAATTGGAATACCGTCAGTATGACTTGTGTTTTCTAACCGTGTGTTGCCTCCGCTATTCCTGTTTCAGCGTTCGTTCGTTTACCGAATCCCAGATGCTGCAGCTGTTTTCTCTCTTTCAGCTGTCGTTGCCACTCAGCGACTCTGCTCACGGAGATAAGGAATCCTCAGAAGCTTCCACCCTTTACTTCCGTCAGCGTTTCGACGGTTCATTAAAACACCTCTCAAATGGATATCATGCCAATCTGAAGCATACTGAGGTGCTGGCCCATCAGCGGATTTGCTGATGGCCTAGGCAGGAAGTGGATATGACTATGAGATTGACACGAGGTGCTCTTTCTGTCTGCAGTTAGTCAAAGAAAAGCTATTCGGGAAATAGCAAGCCCTAAGTGCAAACAGCCTACTACGAAATTCTGCCTCGTCAAATGGATCATATCGTAGCGGTGTATACTTAAGTACTGTAACAAAATGCTGGCCTTCTCCCAAGTAGCTGGACAGCGTTTTCGGAAACATGCCCTGCTCCATTAATAGAAAGTTGCCTCAGTTATGCTGCTGCCGAAACCAGGTTGGTGAAGCTGACAAGCATCTGTCATGTCACCGGCCCGAAAAGTGACATGCAACAACCAGAAACATTCACCACGATGTTTCAGTGGCCCACATGACTTCGAAGTATCGGTGGTGGTTGATGCAGCTGAACAAATTTTCTGAATCCGATTGCTTCCTGAGAGAATGGGCTGGCTGAGGGTGAAATTTAATAGTTGTCAGCTGATATAAGGCCCGATGAGCTGCGTAACAAATTTGAACGCCACCTCCGCTATGGAGCCTGTGGTGAGCAGGCTGCTACTAAGAAAAGTGGGATGAGTTATTAGACAGGCTGAGCTTCTCAGAAGGAAAGTATGTCGTTTAGAATTTTGTAGAATTTATTGCAACTAAGGTGCTTATTGAAAAAAGCCGAGGACACATTCCTTAACAAGCCCTCGGGAGCTAAAAAGGTCAGCTCCCGGAGATACGACAAAAAGATCCGGTGAATCATCATTAAGGGATTGGACATAGTGGTGAAACCAACAGTGCGTCTTAGACGCTTGTCATATGGGGGATTGTCTGTTTGAGTTTCATATTCGGTTTTGTGGGTTGGCAGTAATGGAGTGACGGAATGATAAAAAAATATGTTCATTGCCCATTATCAATATCTGCATATTGGCCGACTGGTCACAGTTCGTCTGATAAGATTCAGGTACACAACCTGAGGCGAGTGCCACCAAAAGACCGGAAGTGGATGTAAACGTGGACTCGGGTAATACGTCGTCTCTACGAGCTCATGTACACCTCTGAAGGTCTGTGGAAACAACTGATTTACTAGGTTGCACATCCAACAATTGGTGTGTTCACAAATGAAGACTGATTGCTTCGGAGGAGGTTTCAATAAGGCGTATTGTTAACGGTATCTAGCATCCAAAGGATGTGCGAGTAAGCGCTTGTTTGCGCTCAGTAGATGAATATGAGACGCAGTTCTGTCGAATGATTAAGTATAGTGTGTTAGACAACTTTGGAAATCACGAAATTCGAAAGACATCGGTGCGAGTGCATATGGCGTTAAGGTTAGCAGAATTGTTGGTTATTCTGTCTAAAACTTATATGGCACTTTCAACACAGCCAACCATATGCTCTGAAAACTATTATCACTTGTATTGTATCATCGTCAAGCCACCCTTTTGGCTTCAGATTAATCCACTAAGTGACGCCCAATCTACAGTTTTAGCAACTCTCCTCTGGATGGTCGGGCTAAAAAGACGGTCTTCCAAGCTCAAAAATAACGCAGAACATTGTGGTGCCAGTGACTGAGGTTCATGCGGCACTATTGGAGAAACCTGTAACACGAATTTCTTCGACATGTTGATTTCAACTAAACCAGGTACCCGAGTTATTCAGTAAAGAAAGCTTTCGAAATGAAGCAACCCGAAGTCGACCTGATACAGTGTGCACGAGACAACTCAAAGTGAACTCAGTAACACTGTCGCGCAAAGATGAGGGTGATGGTGGGTCAGATAATACTAAGGAGGACGGCTTCATTAAATATCCAGCGATAAGTATCCGCGAAAATATCCGCGTAACATCACAGTACAGAATTAGTCATGGTTGCTTACTATACACAGCAAAAAGACGGTTGAAGTTATTTAAAGCTGTGTTTCTACAGACAAACCGAACGTGCTCCAACGAATTCAGCATTCGGAAACGCACTGAACATAAAAGTCACACGTACCAAACAAACGTCACTCATCCAAGCCCATAGACAAACTTCTTGTGTGATCTGAGAACAGCAATGCACGGCATAGAAGCTACCTATGCTTCGTGTTAAATACTGTTTGGGTCTTTATAAGGCAGGCTTGTGCCTTTTGACATATGGTTTTCTGGCAGCAAGCATAATGGATGCATTGAGAACGCGTATAGACGGTCTTTTCTGAGTAGGACTACAATGGTGAGTCCACCGTCTCACAGCCCAATAAAACGAAGTGAGTGGGAATAGATTGCTGTGCTTTGAATCACGATTCACCCAAGAAGTATAAAGAGGCTATTGATGTTGACCTACTACAGGGATGTATGACGGGCGTGGATAGCGAGCAGGTGAGTAGTCATTAGAAGCCTTGTAAGTGTTTCTTCCACCATCCAGTTAAAAACCCAGGGATCAACTGGGAATCGCGGTGCTTTCGCTCGGACAGCTAAAGTTGAAGATGCACCACTGAACTGTCAGCTTATATGGGGGCAAATCACGATGGCCTGCTCGGAATGAGCGTTCCCAACGTCTCTGAGAGAACATCAAGTGGATGGTTCCTTAATTCGCACTGCAGCTGATGACACGAGTACCCCAGGTATGCGAATTGGTCTGCAGGTGATACCAACAGAGACCCCAAAGACTCCAAACCAATGGCTCATCACTTCACAGTAACATCTTTATCGATGGTTGCAGAGTTTGCGGTGAGAAAAATAGCGAAATTGATCGGTGATTTCAGCAGAATAACCGGAGGGGCCCTGGCACTGATTATCCGGCTTAATGACTAGCTGGTGTTGTGTACGTTTTTGTGTGCCTCTTATCATCGAACATTCGCTCTCGACGAATGACGCAGCAGAATTGTAACCACCCAATCATTCCGTTTGATTAGCCGGGGAGTGGGGCGCAAAACAAGTTCAAAAACTTATGGTTACATACCGCAACTGAATCTTTAGGTAAGTAGGTATAACGTTTGCCGTCCAATTATCTGTTCACACGTCATGTTGCTGTATCGCGCGAACCAGGGAATTACGCACTTAAGGTTCAGGTGTTTGTCGACGACTGGCCTTTAACACGGTCAACTGCCACTCATCGTGGTTGTCAATTAGTTTGAATCTGTTCCGTTCGCAGGCTCTGTTGAATAAGCAATTAGACCTTATTCTCAACTGTCATTTCAAACGCTACGGATATTACGACGAGTGGTGACCTAGCATGCGCTGCATTAGGTTAGCGAGTTCATTTGAGTTACTTTTTTCTTCGACAATCGCCAACGAATGGAGACGCCAAGATCACCTACCAGAGCTCTCTTGTCGATGAGCGAGCTTCCACGCGTCCTTTACAAAGGAGATGCGTAACACAACGGACTGTCGATGCCATTTTTGTATTCGTTTGTGCAAGTCATGTGCACTTCTCACCGGGCTGTTGGCTCATGCTTGTTTCTGTTATCTCCTTTCGCAGGACCATCATCGGAAACCTCACTTCGGAGAAACACTGTCCTCCGGTGTTATCGCGGTGCACAACGTTTGTCTACGGATGTAACGGGTACACAAAACCTGAAAGTCCAGCTTGCCTGTTACAGATGTGAGTTTCTGGTTTTCGCTGGCCACAAACTGATAGGGTTTATCTTCAGTCGCAGATATAATGAAAATTCACTCCGCGAGATCCCACAATTGAATTTCATGTCTCAATTTTCGTTGGACGAAAGTCACTTTTCTGCAGAGGTAATGCTGCGGTTACTGCACTCTAGCGAATAGTACAACGAGTCAGTTATAGTCTAATCAACTTGATTGTGGTGACCACTTAATGATATTCAAAAACTGGTCCCAACACTTCTTTCCTCCAGATTTGTGCCTCGGATCAGTTTTCATCGACATGTGCTTATGGGACAGTTCTGCCAGAAATCCGTGCTGGTAGTATCGTTTCTTTCCTGAAGACGTGTTCAGCATACTACGTAACACTGCCTGCTTAAAAATTCGGTTACCTCCAACTCGCTTTAATTAATCATGCCAGAAAATTGGCGCAGTCCTGAGTACTGCTCACGCGGGCACAAATTCGACGTTACGTATCACCCCTTTGGGCCTGAAATCCTCCCATTTTCCCATCCTTTCCGCGCGTACATCAACATCGTTGACGTGTAGACACCTCCTACTGGTTTGCACAATCCATTCACAATGTTGGATTACGCCACTCGGTTATATGTAACCGTACCAAAACGGTCTTACGAGCATCAATCAAAAACAGGGTTGCGTTGTATGGTTGTCCCGCTACTGTGACAGTCGACTGTGACTTGCAGTTGGAAAGTAGTGGTTTTGCGGAAGCCCTACACGCCTTAGGATCCCGACGCTCTTGCACTACAAACTCTCATTCGGCCACGATTGAGAAGCTTGGGCGCTCAGTGCGGTCGGCTTCCAACGGCTAGTTCGTGATAACAAGTCAAGGATAAGTAGGGTGAACTTCGGAAAACAGGACAAATTCCGGATCATTTTTCATGGTGTTCACTGTGATGAGCGAACCAACACCGAGTGAAACATTTGCAGAGCTCCCGGTGACCTGAGTGTGCATGCTTACTATCACTTAGCTGGAGATTCCACTCGTCTGTCCAGCGATCAGCCGTGTCAAGATCAACATACATTAAACTGAGATCGTCCCAGATTGCTAGTCGTCGGAATATTATCCGAAAGGTGGCTGGTGTACTTAAAAATCGAGGATCGAGCATTGATCTTTGAGGAACTTTCGGCATTAAAGAAGAACAGCAAACTAGTAAAGGTTCTTTAAGTTGATACCACATTCTTCGGGGCTTTGCTTGAGATGGCTGTGTGAGACGCAGTCGAAAGCTTTGCTTCAACCGAAGGAGAGAGCATCTGGGACGATACCGCTGGCTTTCACCGTGCTGACCATAAAAAGTAATAATATTTTTGAAACATGACCGGTTGCGAAGAAAGCTGTGCTGTACAGGCGAGAAAATAACTCCGTAAGCATTGTTCAAGAATGATGCATTCCAGTAGATGCTCCACCATCTCGAATAGGATTCCAGCAAGTCTGACCGGCCAGTAGCTAGCAGGGATGTACCTTTCGTCCGCTTCAAAGACTGGCGTTGGAGTGGTTTCTTTCCATGCACTAGGAAGAACTCCAGTCTGCAGTGTCTGGTCGAACAAATTATAAGGGCTTCTGTTAAAATAACTGCTGATTCTTCAGAAAGTCAACGGTGAATCCTGCCTGCATCCGTCATGGTTTGTAATTTGCTTGGTTAAGAGAAGTCAGCAGTGAAGAGTGGTTGAAGAAATTTTAACTGGCGTAGGGTTGAATGCCGGTGCGGTGGTTTCACACTTGGGACCTCCTGAGTGCATTCGTTGGATATCTCAGCAGTCACCAGGGGGATCTAAAGCAGTTCTCCTTCGGGTAGCCGTCGAGGGAGGTTGACTGCTTCTCCCGAAACCTCATGCCAAAAAAACTTTTCATGTACGAGTTTGTTGGGTTCGCAAATTCTTGCTTACACTGAATTTGAACAAGATGGGCAACTTTCTCGCTCATGTAACACGGAATTTGGGTTAAATTTCCTCGCTTTCATTGTCCATTCATAATTTGCTATCCTGGTGCCCAGTGCATCAAAAAATTACATACGATCACTGCTAATCGTTGTCGAATAGCATGAATCACTGCGTATTGTCTTATTTGTGTTCGATAGTATCCGTATCATTTCCTAGCCTCGTGTTTTCTCGTCATTAACAACTGTCATCTTTACTCACAGACCATAACACAGTGACACGTACTAGATCCAGCAGCATTGTTGGGTCGAAGGTATCGAGTGTTTGTGGTCGTTTCGGCTGCCGCATGACTGCTCAGAACGGTATGCAATGCCAGACGTGTCTACACTGGTAGCACTTTAAGTGTACCGGCCTCAGGGAGTACCAGAATACCTTGCTCACTTCTTCTGTATGAGCTGTCTCTTTTGAGATAGCTGCACCCCACTGAAGGCCACGTTGGATCCTCTACTCGCTACCCCGAGCGAGCAGAAGTCAGGCACGTGCAAATGTGTCTGCAAGGCGTCTAAAGATGTACGCGCACATATAGCTACGGTAGAAAAAGCCTTGAGTGATACTCAGAGAGCTTTATCTGATATGAATTCAGAACTGAGCTCTTTGAATGGGTATATTGTCCTTGCCTTTCCAGACGCTGCGGCTGCTCGCGAGGCAGTGGCTTTGTCCACTGCTCAAACTGAAGAAGTTGCGACGACCTTGAAGGATAGAGCACTCAGTGAGAGGAGGCTTGCTTTGTGGGGACGATTTACGACCACAATCTCTCCAGGGAAACGAGCCAGAGTGGTGCTAAACGCCTTTATTCCTTTCAGAGTCTACAAAAATGGTGTCCTCCAGCAGACTTCGCTCCAAGGCAACCAGGAATTTATTGGGATTCATTGTGACTCTACCCGCGATGATTAGCACGGAGGAAGTAGTGGACAAAGCGACTGAACTAAAGAGAAAGCACGTCAACCTCAGGGGAGTCTCGCTAGATCGCTCACTCCACCAGCGGCAGAAGCGCTCTCAGCTTGCTAGAACAAGGTTATGCATCGAGGCTGACTCCAAACTCCAGGCTAACGTTAAAGTTCTTATTCCTGCTGTCAAGAGGTGGCCAGTGTCCTCGGACGGACCACCCCAAGCACTCACATCAGAGGATACTGCCCCCATCTCCTTCGAAAGTCAGGCGCCTGTAGATATGTAAGGAGCCTCGAGAGCAGATCCCAAAGGTGTTAAGGACCATCACTCTTCTAGACTCCTAATCATCTCACCCAAAAGAACGTCCGTTTAAAAAATATTTTATCCCTGAGCTTTATAGCCCAGTTAGTCTGCTGTGATCCCCCTGCATCAAAAGTGGCCCAAACTTGTTTCATTCCGGCGGCTGTCTCCTCGGCTGCATCGGGGCCATTTCGTCCTATACTCTCTTCTCATCTACAACTTTATCCAAATTTTCGAGAGTGCAAAACCGCAAATCACCCTCCAGAAGCTCTGAAAGCGAGAGCGGTCCGAAGGTCAGCGACCTCGTTCCAACAGAAGCGGACGAAGCGTCCCACAGAGACGGTCACATATACCCAGGCTGTGATGGAACGGCTACCACCCCCAAGAGGGCTCACAAAACTACGCCGCCAGTTATGCACTCCCCCTCACTATTGAGGCTACTTTCCCAAGCCCTCCCTTGTGCACTTCTGTCTTTTTACGCATCCAGCCAAACGAGGAAGTAGCCCTAAAGTGCGTGTACACCAACTGTCTGAGCCTTCTGAACAAACTACCAGAAATCAGACAGCTGGTCCACGACACTAGCCCTCACACTCTTGCTTTAACAGAGACCTGACTTTCGGAGGATATCAGTGATAATGAACTGCAAGTGCCTGGTTACTCTTTTTACCGGACGGACTCCTCCCGTGGACGCATGGAAAGCTGCGCCGTTTTCCTAAGCCAGAAGCTCCCAGTGCCAGCTGTCGTAAAGGAATTTACTTTCTTCGAAAAATGCGACACGCTCTGGATCAAACTCTAACTTCGAAAACTTGACACGCTTCTTACCAGTGTTATATACCGTTCGCCGCCATGCAGTGCATCCGACGACGAGGCTATTCTTGCTACCCTAGACAGACTCACGTCTACCTAGCGTTTCTCCCATCTTCTTATTATGGGTCAATTGAACGCACCCAAATTCAACTCTATGGCGGCTTCTCTTGAAGACTGTGACTGCGAATTCTCAAAACCCTTGTCAATGTTGATTCACGAGAAAGCCTGGACACAGCATGTCGATCTACCTATAAGGCACCGTCCAGGACAGACACCTCCTTTGCTCGATCTGGTCATTACGAACGAATCTCACCTGGTAGATAGGGTGGTCATCAAACCGCCGCTAGGGCATAGTGACCATATGCTACTAAACTTTGACTTTATCTGTTACTGGCTCCAAAACGCTGTAACAAAGACTTCATTCCGAAACTTCCAAAACGCAGACTTTAACGCACTAAGGACGTTCTTAAGCACACTCAGCCTCACATCCGACTCAGTGAACTTGAACTACCTTTCCTTTAAAGCTGCCATTCACGAAGCCGATGAGGCATTTGTTCCTCGAAAACTATTGAAGTTCTCCTCTCGTGCACCGCTTCCGCGGAACATACGCCGCCTTCTTGAATTACGTTCTCGTCTATTCTCTAAACAGAAGCTAACGGATAGGCCAGAGGATCTAGAGGCCTTTCGCTCTGTACGAAACAGGTGCAAGCGGGAAATCCGGCAACACACCCAACACGTACAGTCGAAAATCCTACAAATAGCTCACGAGAATAAGAATTTTCTTTTCAAGTATATACGACGCCAGAGAAAAACTAAGCCCTCAGCGCTTTCTCTGCGGCTTCCCGACGGGGAAACCTCCTCCAACCCCCAAGTGGTTGCCGAGATGTTCAGGGAATACTACTCATCAGTCTACAATGTGGATCTGCCAAACTGGCATCCAATTCTCCCGCAGAGGCACTTCCAACAACCCATCCTGACAGCTGACTTTTCTGTGTCTGACGTTCAGGACCTCTTGCTTAAGATCAATCCTTATAGTGCCATGGGACCAGACAAGATCCATCCCCGGATCCTCAAAGAAGCGGCCGTCAGTTTGGCGATGCCTCTCTTCGATCTGTTTAAACAGACACTTCGGACAGGCACTCTTCCGGAGGCATGGAAAGAGGCCACTGTCTCACCTATATTTAAAACAGGCGATCGTCATTCTCCTGCTAGTTATCGACCGATCAGCCTTACCAGCATCCCATGCAAGATAATGGAGCGACTGTTAAAACGCACTATCTTTAAGCATTTCTTCTCAAATAACCTCTTCTCTTCGACCCAGCATGGCTTTCTTCCTGAGCGGTCATGCATAACTAATATGTTAATCTTCATGGATAGCCTAACAGAGGCCAAAGACAATGGTCATATCTCGGACGCTATCTTCTTCGACTTTGCCAAAGCCTTCGACCGTGTCCCACACGGTCCTCTGCTGCACAAACTAGAAGCCTATGGGATTCAAGGAGAAGTTCTCCGCTGGATAACCTCCTTTCTTGGTAACAGGACTTTCAGAGTAAAAACCGGTTCAGGCCTTTCGTCCCCATCCCCAGTCTCTGTGGGGGTCCCTCAAGGATCGGTACTTGGTCCATTGTTGTTTCTTATTTACATCAATGATCTCCCCGATTTGATCTCTAGCAACGCTCTCCTTTATGCCGACGACTTAAAAATCTGGAACGCCTGTGACCCCAGTGCATTGCAGATTGACCTTGATCGTATTAAGTGCTGGTCAGAGGATTGGAGTCTCCCTCTAAACGACAGTAAGTGTGCGCACATGTCACTCGGAGGAGACTCTGGGAACCTATTCGTGATACATGGTGCACAAAGTGTAGTAGGTATCACGAAAGTAGACCTCAAAAAAGACCTAGGGATCTGGCTATCGTCTGGGTTGTCCTTCTCTTATCATCACCAGCTGGCCGCAAAAAGGGGTCTCATGACTCTCGGGATGATCAAACGAACCTTCCCCCGGATTGACAAGCGCGCCTTTCACACGCTTTACAGAGTCTACATAAGACCATTGCTCGAGTATGCCAATCAAGTCGTCTACACCGGTTTGAAGAAGGACATAAGCGCCAGTGAACGTGTCCAACGAGTAGCCACCAAAATTTTCACTGGCTTACGGCACCTCTCCTACGAGTCTGGCCTCGAAATTCTCGATCTTTATTCAACTGAGTTCGGAAGACATCGCGGTGATTTAATTCTTACACACTTTCTCCTTAGCACAGGGCTCGTGCAACAATTGTTCACCCTACTAAGTGATAACAGTCGAAGAGGTCACGACAAGAAGCTCTATAAGCTTCGACGTCGGACCTTCCTATGACAACAGTTCTCTTATGGAGTTATCAACTACTGGAACGACCTGCCACTAGAGATTGTTAGCTGCTCTTCAAAGGACGGTCTCAAAGTGTTATTGGATTATCACCTACTTAACAAACCGATAGATTAGTAATTTATCCTGTTCTGCAAGATTGTTATTCTACCCTGTTGTTGGTACTTTCTGTAACCCCCAAGAGCGGTGCTACACCCCGTTTTCAATGAGTGCCTTTCAGGTCAACAGAAAACCGCTGGACATAGAAACGAACAAACTGGCTGGATCCGGGTAGATTGGGTCCCAGGTTCGAACCCGTGTAGGAATCGCTGAAAATCGCTGAAAAATCTCAGTGCAACTGAATTTTCTGTAAATTTACATCTGGCGATAAGTTGGAAAAAGTCATGAAGTGAATAACGTATTCTACGCATGAGAGTTGAGATAGAATTACAGGAATTCATTTTGTATGGTACGGCTAGTAGACGAGCTGGCCAGTCGTCCGCATTCCGAATGGCGTTTCAAAGTGTGTGATAGTTCGAAGTGCGTGAACGAATTTTCTCAAGCCATTAAAATCGGCCCTGTCAGATTGGTGAACATAGGTTTTGAAACCAGAAGTGGTCCTCAATTGACGGTTTGGTGGCTGTAATATACCAGTGAGGAATGAGAACAAGGGTGTGTTGGTAACCGTTTATGGAGAACACGTAACACTAGTCACGGTTCGATCAGTCAAGTTGTCCTCAGTTGGGGCCTCTTCCTCGGCGACTGTACAAACCACCGGCTCTGCAACACAATGGAGAGGGAGAGTGATTAGCCGCAGTTTTGAAACGTACTACGTGCATTCTCTTAGTTTCGGTTTCACTTTACACTATCCCCTACTTATTACGGCGGCGTCCTCGATGTCACACCCAGGCCCCCGTCTGGCGGAACCTCGACCTCTGGCCCTAACTCTGGCACATCGTCTGCAGCCCCTCCTCGCAAATCGTTGTCCGTGCTATCCATGAATGGCTTCAGGCGGTTGTAGTGGACGACCATAGGTAGATTATTTGTGGAGGTCTGATCTCTTATCAAACAAGTTGAGTCAGATTTTACACGTTCTACGACAAACGGTCTTTCCCATCGTGCCTACAGTTTTGCAGGGACACCTGGGCGCATCGTTTTCTTGTGTAACTATGCATTATCCCCGGGTCTCAAAGGGGCCCCGAATACCTTTTTATCATAGTACTCCTTCTGATGCCAGTGTGCACTCTGCAAGCGTGTTCTCGCCATTCCGTGTGCTAACCGTAACGCATTGATCTGCTTGCAAACATATTGCGCTACAGTGATCTGTATTCGGACGGCAGAGGACAGGCAGATATCGGAAGGTAGTCAGATTTCTCGGCCAGTCCACAGGAGGTGAGGCGTTTGTTTAGAAGATGCATGAACACAGCTGCGATAGGCTCATACACACTTTGGAATCGCCAGATCCCAATCGAGCGGGTTGCGATCTACAAACGCATTTAGCAATTTTAACAGTGAGCGATTGGTCCTTTTCACCTGTCCGTTGCTTTGAGGGTGATAGGCGGTCTTTCGGGTTTTGTCAATTCCCGGGATCCGACAGATTTCTTGCAATAACGCGCTTTCGAAACTGGACACCTGGTCAGAGTGCAGCTACCCCGGCGCTCCCCATTGGCACACCCTGTGCTTAACGCTCGCATTGCCAACCGTTTTCGCATCAATGTGGGACAGGGGTACTGTCTTACGCCATTTTGTAAAATAGTCCACCAACACGAGGACATACCGTTCGCCTCTTGACGTCTCTGGTAGGGGGCTTATGATGTCTACATCAACTAGTTCATTTGGATAGCCAGTATGTATTGGCTGAGGTGGGGCTTTCTGTTAGTTCTTTGGATCCTTGAAACTGCCACATTGTTCACACCGATGGCAGAAGTTTGTTATATCACGACGCGAATGTGGCCACCAAAAACGTTGTCTGGCTGCTGCATCCAGTTTGTTTATTCCGGCGTGTCTCAGAGCTCCAAGGAGGTCTTCTGAAACTTTGTCTACCACTGATCGTGAGACAACGATTCATTTGCCATAGTTAGGCCCTTAATCGAAAAACAAAACACCCTCACTCATCGTCAAGTGGTCCCACATTGCCCACAAGCAGCGACTTCCGTAACGTTTCCCTTCCATCTCTTTATTTGTGGATCTACTACCTTCGTCCCGTTGTTTCTCGTGAATAGGGGCAGTTTCGGGGTCAGGCGCTTGGGCTGTCTGCCATCGTCCATGGTCTGCGCCTTACAGTGTGACTAGTGTTACGTGTTGCGGAATACAAGAAGGGCAGTCTCCATGAGCCCGCCCGGGTCTTCTGGATAACGCATCTGCATTAGCGTGACTTTTCCCAGCTCTATGTTCACACTTGAAGTCATATTCTTGAAGAATCCCCTGACACCGCGCAATCTGGCCTTCCGAGTCCTTAAAGCTTTGAAGCCAACGGAGGGATTGGTGGTCAGTGCGAACGGTAAACCGCCTGCCCAACAAGTAGTGCCGGAAATGTTTTACAAAGAAAACCAGGGCTAGCATCTCCTTCCTGGTCGTGCAATAATTGCGTTCTGTTTTGCTAAGAACGCGGCCCCCGTGAGCGATCACTCTCTCGTGTCCATCAGAATTTTTCGTGATGATACGGCCCCATTTGCATAGTCATTAGTATCAGCGTCTAAAATACAACCGCCAGCTGCAAGTGACAAATCTGGTAGTGACAAGATGGGCGCGGAACATAAAGGACGTCGGAGGGTCCAAAACGCTGCTTCGCATTCTTTGGACCATTCAAACTTTCGATTTTCTTCCAGGAGGGTGTGCAGTGGACTGGCGATAAGTGCGAATCGCGGTATAAATTTTCTATAATACGAGGCAAGGCCGAAAAACTGCGTACCTTCTCAGTGTTTTGCGGTGTAGGCCAGGTCATAACCTGCTGAACTTTCTAAGGGTCTGTTCGAATGGCGCCCTCAGAAATCGCATGTCCCAGGTATGTCAATCCTTTTCGCATTAACTGACACTTCGAAGGGTTGAGCGTCAGGTCCACCTGCAACAGCCTTTCAAAAACGTTGGACAAATTTGTCGAGTGTTCCTCGCTTGTCTTCCCGTGGACGATAACATCATCCAGGTAAACGAGGCACCGATGGGGAATGAGATCACTCAATACCCGCTGCATCAGACGCTGGAATGTGGCGGGGGCATTCGATAACCCAAAGGGCGTTGTTTGGAACTCATGCAGTCCTGTGGGCACCACGAACGCCGTTTTCGCCCGGTCTGATTCTTCTGCTTCAACCTGTTAATGGCCTGAGGCTAAGTCCAGCATGCCAAAGTAGATGGAACTCCCCTGAGCGTCAAACAAGTCATCGATGCGGGGCAATGGGAGTGCCTCCTTAATGGTAACTTTGTTTAATTTCCTATAGTCAACACACAGTCGTAAACTACCGTCTTTCTTCTTGATCAGCACCATAGGAGAGGACCACGGTGAGTTCGACGGCTGAATTATATTTTGCTGAAGCATCTCGTTAATCATCTTGGACATTTCTTGTAGGGCCACTGGGATTTCTCTGTGTGCCGTCTTCATTGGGGGAATGTTTCCTGTGTCTATTTTCTGTTTTAGCACATTCGTTCGCCCGGATTGTTTCTACTCCAGGCGATTGCGTCAATGTGATCGAGGATTACCTTCCTCAACTTAGCTGTGCTTTGGGTGTCATTACAACACCCTGATCCCTTGAGTAACGCTTCGATTTATGACCCGACATCCCCCGGAACGATATGCAGAGCGATTCCGGAGCGATTATGATCGTGCAAAGATGTGAGAAACAGCGTGCATGATGGCGTAACCAACTGACGTTTTGCTAGGTCTAGGGAGCATCCGAGACGTCTTAAGAGGTCAATCTCTATTATGCAGCTAACTGGAAGACTCAAGGCCACCACGAATTTGTTTCGGAGTGTCTGGTTAGCTACTTTTACCATAGATGTTATCAATCCTTGGGTACTCATGCACGAACCGTCAGCGGTGGTTAGCTTCCAGTTACAGAGCCCTAACTTGTGGTACGAGTCTCCTAACAACATCTGATCTAATCAAGCTGCAGGCTGCCCCCGTATCTAACAATCCCACAATAGTGGTGTCCCCAATGTTCAACTCTACGGCAAAAGCTGAAGTTGAACACGGACTGATTGCTGATGGAACATATATCGTATTATAACTTCGCCCACCTGAGGCTATGTACCGTCGCCGTCGATAAAAAGTATAGGGTTGATCATTCCAACCACGGTATGAGGTTCCACTTCCGGGATGTGAGCGAAGGTGGACGGGGGCCTCTGTAATTTGGTGCCTGACCGTGGTACCATGTACGAAGATAAGCTAGTGGACGGCGTTCGTTGTGCAGCGTGAAGCACGGTACTGTCGGAGTCTCAAGGGCGGCGTCAACTCTCTCTAAGTCCTCTACAATTTTCAGCGCCGTGTCCAGTGCGGTTAGAGGATTCAACAGGAGCTCACGCTTGATACTCATTCTAGACACACCAATGACCAACTGCTCCAATACTCGTTTGTCTTGTTCTTGGGAGGACTCGCCATCATACGCCCACTCGGCGAGATATCTCAGGTCTCTCACAAACGCACCGGCCACGTCGCCTGCTTGTCGTCGTCTTCTCTGAAACTGTTCCCTCCATTGTGTTGGCAATCTTGGTGAGTCTAACAATTGGCGGAGATCTCGGAAGGTCTTGTCACCGATCTCACCATCCATCACTTGGCTGTTCAAGCCAATATCCAGCGCTTCATCTGACAGGAGACAAAGGAGAGCCACTTTACGCCGAGCAGCGGGAAACTGATCGATATACAGCTTCGTCATGCTCTCCCATCGTCGATACGACATCCACGGGAAAAACTTCTCCGGCATTGGTAGAGGGGGCACTGCAGTCGCTGGCTGTGACAGAGGTAGATTCTCGAACGCCCGTGTGAGAGTGTTCACTGCCTCTGTCATCGCGTCGGTCATGCCCTCTTCGTTGGGGTTCTGATCACCTTTCGCCTGTTTTACTAGCATCCGTCTTCTTTATTTCCTGGCAGGGTCGCCAAATTGTAATATACCAGTGAGGAATGAGAACAAGGGTGTGTTGGTAACCGTTTATGGAGAACACGTAACACTAGTCACGGTTCGATCAGTCAAGTTGTCCTCAGTTGGGGCCTCTTCCTCGGCGACTGTACAAACCACCGGCTCTGCAACACAATGGAGAGGGAGAGTGATTAGCCGCAGTTTTGAAACGTACTACGTGCATTCTCTTAGTTTCGGTTTCACTTTACAGTGGCCAAACTGGCTGCATCAGGCCGAAGGGGGATCTAACCGGAGGGATGGGAAGTCGGGACAATGACATGTTACGTTGTGACTTTCAGTTTTATCAACATCCACAAAGCATCCGGCAATCCGTTCTCACCGTCCAAAAGGGACAGCGATGGGTAATTGACTTCGGGCGCATGGGATTTACTCACAATAAGTAGACGAAGAAAGCGCTTATATCCCACGGTGGTTTCTGGTCTTTTAAGAAAGGCGTCATCATTAGATGTGTGACAGAAGCGTGGACAGTATAAATCTCGCATTTGAAGTGTGTTATGGCCGCATGTTTCTGGTAGTAGCTACGGAGCATCACAGTTGACGCGGAGATGAAATTTTTCAATGACCGTAGATGGTGGGCAATTTCGATTAGGTCAGATCACATAGGCTCCGCTCCTCGTCTGGCAGAATCGGTTCTGTGGAATTTGTGTTCGACCGCCCTTCACGGTTACGTATATTGACGATGAGCCAGCTCGACGTACAAGAGAATATGTGAAGGTGTGTGCCACAAATCAGGTCTTATCTCAGGCATTTTATCGTATGGACTGTGTTTACAACTAAAAGCTAGTTTCCAGTCTGTTCTGCGAGACTGAAGAAGGAAAAGTGCCAGAAAAAGCCCGGAGAACAGACCCAAGATTGTGGACAAGACAGTGGACAGTAGTATAGTCCAACCCGGTTTGTTCTGCTGAGGTGCCCTGGGCGCTTCCTCGCAATGTTAAGGACAGTTCTGCATCATTTTTGAGTACGTAGGCGTCAATACGGTGCGCTTGACCAGATGTTTCTCTCCATAAATCGTAATCTCTTCACTTCTCACACTTCCTTCATTATGGGCTAGTAATTGAAAGACTTCGCTTGGGGAAAATGTGGCTGGTTACTCTGCTGAGAACGAAACTACAAAGGAAGCAATATGGGGTATTAGACCATCTGTAAAAATGCCTAGAGAGGCGGAAAAATGGTAGGCCTTTTGGATTTCTTGGAGTGACCACAACAGGCTTTCTTGGTTCTAAATCTATGGGATGAAGAACGTTGTAAGTGACCATCCAGTAGACATTGAGGCCAGCAAAACGGAAGACGGTTCATGGAGGACCTTTATGTCCCGAACACTTCCACATAAGTGTGAAGAGTCAGTCACTGCGCTGACATCAACGGCTGGGCCGTCCTCGTGTTTTACTACAAGCAGGGGTTAGTAGGTAGAAACTGAGGGGATAGAGACCATGGCTATAGTTCTTGAAGGAAGCGAACGTTCGGCCATTGCCTCCGCCATTTCATTCTCCGATCGCGGAACTGTTTTTCTGTAGAGTGATCAAAAGGCACTTTGTAAGTTGGCGCTGGTAAATTCTAGAGCTGTTGTTATTTAAACCATTGTCTCTAAACTGTACTTAGGACGTAGAGTTGCTAGAGGCCGGGCGACATTTTGGTGCAGCTGGCGCTCAGCCTGTTCGCGACTCCAACATTTATAGAATCAGAGATAAAACAGTTCATGGCTTGTTAACATAGTTTGAGAAGGTGTCTGACGGGGACAGCCTCATAAAATAACTCCCCTCCAAGTTCTATCTTTCTTTTCAATTCCTGTTAGAGTCTGTTCACTGGGCACCACTAATAGGACTACTGCCTTCTCGATGACTACAACACCAATTTGAGCGAAGGTTGTGTAATAACTCATGGACTCCAGTCCACGTTGCTCCTCAGATCGACTTCGCCGGTATTCACTACACCACAAATGAGAGAAATAAAGGGGAAGGTTTGAGGAAAGCTCCGCAAATGTGGCTGCCAATTTCCTGCGGTAAGTAACCTTTCCTGCTAGCTACATGATTGGCGGTGGCACCCTGGTGTAGAAAAGTTCCACACGCTTGAAATGGTTTCGTTGAGGCAAGAGAACTTAAAGTTGTGCTTTCTCTGACACGTATGGCACTGCATGCCCCTCCGTGCAAAGGTTTTGCGTCTGTGGAGGCCGAAACTGTGTGGTGCCTCGGTGAGTGTCCTCCTAGTTTCCATACTGCTGGATCCAACGCGCTTCAACGTCAACAACAACAGAAGGTATAAACCACTGAAAGAGGCAAAAAATATGGACCACAAATTATACGACACGTACAGCAAGACGCCACGTTGTTTGAAGGGAAAAAAGACAGCAGTGTACACACTGATCCTTATGGCACCAGGAGGCAAGAATATGAGCGGTATTGGCCTGATAAGCCTGACTGCAAAGCAACCGCAGATAAGGTGGCACTAGACAACTACAAAAACAGACAAGCACAAAAGTGTGCGCACAAACTAAATCCAAAGACGGGTAGATAAACAAGAAGGGCACACCGACGAGCTGATGTCCGCTGGGTTGGAACGGTCACCAGATTTGAAGGGAAGATAGAGCCAGAATGTAGAATCGGAGGATGTTGTATAAATAAATCTATACGTGGGCTGTGGAGTGACGAGGCTTACGTATATCACCGCGCAATTAGTTTATCAGCCAACAATCGGGCAGGAAATTATAAGACAGGGTTCGCGGGAAACCCTGTTCACTATTGTAATAATCAGTCTAATTCAAAAGTAAGTGCGTCCAACACCGTACAGATAAGGTTAAGAAAAGGGTCTGAATAAAAAACACCAAAAATATAGCAGCCCACTTTTATCATCGCTGAGAAGTTATTGACCACAGGCAATTTTGAGTCAGTTTCTGGACTAACCCTCCGACATACCTACACGTGTTCATGTGACTGAGAAGCATAACGGTTTTAGTACACAGTATGTTTTCTTTGGTTTGGCCGGTGCGTTCAACCGAGTGCCTAACAGCCCATTCCTCCATAAGCTAGGAAATCACGACGCCGGGTGGCCTAGTTTCTGAATGATCGAACTTTAGGGCTACTGCGCACTCCATCGTCTGCTCTTCTGCCAACATCTCAGTAGGTCTTCCTTAGGGTTGTGTCCCTCAGTCTCTGACTTTTCAACTTGTCTCAACAACTCTCCAGTGGTTACCTTCAGAGACTTCTTGCTGTATGTGGTTGACCATGAAATATCAAACCCCCATGATCACAGCACTCTTCAAGCTGACCTCCATGCTGCGAAGAAGCGCTCAAGGGAGTGGTGTCTCCACACAACTGGCAGAAACCGCGCGCAACTGTTTCTTGGTAGGGGTTGTGGAAACGCGTTCGCTACACGCAGCTAAAAAAGCAGTAATGGTTCCTAAAGTGAAGTTTAAAAAAGTTCCAGCAGCCTGGCGATCGCCCAACCCATCTTCCTCCTATCATTATAACAAGGAAACTAAGAAGGAATACACATTATTGGAAATGATAAAACGGACATTTTCCTGCGTGGGCAACGGAGCTCTTCAAGCCACATATGGGGTCTATATTCTACCTTCAGTTGAATATGCTAACTCAGTGACACTCAATGGCCTTAAAACAGATAGCAGTGCACTGAGTCGCCTACAGGGAGCTACTTAAGAAAACGGTACTATCTTCGAAACCTAACCTAGCAGTCTCCATGGGAACTTCTTGATCTTTACCCACTGAAGTACTGAGGTCGTTGGGGTGACATGATGCACACTGACCTTTGTCTGAAAGCCTCATGGAAACACTCCTCATTCTCGCAGACCAGAACGTTCTGAAACGTCAAAAGAAGTTACAAGAGTTGAGGTCCCTGCCCCATATCAAGCAAAATTTCTTCGTCTACCGAATGACGGCCCACTGGATTAATCTACCACCGATCGTTCACAACCCCCTTCTGGGTTGTGGTTTGAAGCTTTACAAGATTCTACTCTCGGACTTTTAACGTTCTTTGATAATATTGTAGTCCTCAAGAACGGTGCTACAGCAAATTCCTCATAATCACTTCTCAAGTAAAATTACACCTATATGACATCGGATGGAAGATGAGTTGTGCTACTATACGGCTTTTAATCATCCGAAGGCATTTTGTCCTAGGGCACTTTTTTGAAAACTGCAATATCATCTCGCACATTGAAATGCCCGTAGACACTGACACAGAGAGGTGAGTAAATAAATGCTTTCCCACCAAATTCTAGAGAAAATGAGTCATTTCAATTAGATCACATTTGTACTTTTTTGGAGACTGATTATGAGCTCGATCCCGGTAGCATCCTATTTGAAGTGGCTCATTTGAATACGAATTTGGTAATTCCTTCCACTTGCAAGCTCGAATTCAATCCGAATGGAATTAGGATTATTCAAGTGGACACAAAGGTGACTTCTACAGACTAAATGATTTATTTTGACCAGGAAATGCTGGAATCTGTTAAATGGAGCAGTGTACACAGTCCCGACGTCATCGTACCCACTGAACGTGATTGCGAACAACGTATTTTATTCTGTTTTCGCAGTAGTTTGTCTGCTGTTGATACATTGGGTTATCGAAATCAGCTTCTCGTTTTTGACGTTGAATCAGAAAGTAAAGGAAGTTTGCTAATCGACCGTATGCTAGCATACCAACGAAAACACACGTAAGTTATGTGCAAGGTGTAATTGTAAGTATATTTGAAGACAGTACTTATCCTAATTGTCACTCCGCCTGCAAGCGGTGTTTGTTCCAGTCATTGTTATGAAAAGTTTTTGAAAAATTTGAACGAAATATCGTAGTATGGACACCCAAACAACATGGAAATTCAACGACTTCATGTAGCAACTGTGATAAGTAATATTTTGATAGTCGCATTCTTCTGTACCTTTTTGATGACCATGGTTTTTCACCTACATTTTTCAGTCAAGCTATCCATTTCGTAACATCCATCCCAGGGCTGAAACACAACTCGCTCCGTGCCTTGCCAACTTGGCTTGTCTCTCTGTTCACTGTATTTCCCAGGATTGATAACACTACACGGGGGTCAGCGCGATGAGTTTTTGTTTTTCATTGTCGATCGGTTTTCGACAGTGAACATTGACTGGATTTCATTTTGTTGGATTAGTTTCAACACTTACTCAAGACCATTCAAAATTTTTGCCCCTTAGATACAATAAAAGGACTTTCTACGATCATCTCTTCCATTATTGACCACTCTGGATAAAATATCTTATCCAGAATGAGGCCACAACGAAAAGCATTATCGGAGAAAACTTTAAACTTCACCTTGTTTTCTAACCTTCTTTTGAAGACATGTTCCAAGCTAGAGACTAATATGTTGCTGAGATTAGACAGCGTGAGCCGAGGTAAATGCATGAAGGTCGTGACCGCTGAGGACAGTTGTGTTACTTACCAGCTTGTGCAGATAAACCGTGTAAGAGAGTAGAAAAAACATCACTCGTGAAAGTCAAAATACTTTCCATGTGCTAATGCTGAAGCTTAACGTGGAAAACGCGTATCTTTACCCATGGTGACGGACAGAGGAACAGCAGTACAAGAATAACAGTCATGTGATACATTCTGCTTATGTTGCAGCTTCTATATATTAATACAACAATAACATTATCTGTCTCACTGCTAAGCAGCAGGCTTGCGTTTCCAATTCTACGATTATAAACTGGAATAATTTTTTCATTAGAGTCTAATCAAAGACATTTTTGTGCCCTGTTGTTTAACGCAATTCCTGTGCGTTCATAGGACGCAAACACTTGACTGAAATAAACACTGTTAGGTATATTACCTGTACATTTTTACTTTCGCCGCACAATAATGTGATCTTGTCCCACTCAAATCCTGGTAATAGAGTACTTGAATAGTTACTGTAGAACTGATATAGTGCCAGATGAATGAGAAAACACAAGCGAGCAAGTGAAATTGAGAGTTAATTTCAGCAATCATTAATGATATTAAAAGTTGGGAAGCACAATATTTTCGACAGATAATTCGCATTTATTCCATATTCCCTGTGTTCTCTAGACATTTCTAGGTTTCTGTGGAATTATGCTTGAACATCTGGGTTACTCAGAATGCTCTGTTTATTTACAGCTTACCGGGAAAGATTTAGCAGTTCCGTTGCGCGATGATAACACAGGAGTAAAAGCAAACTCACAACTCTCAACTTGTCACAATAGAAGCCATTTGCGTAATTACCATCTGTTTAATCTTTTAAACGTTTCTACGCGATAGAAGTCATCCTGTTATTCTGCCCTGCTTTGATCTGAAAAAAACACTGAAAGCGTTGAAGACGAATAAAATAATTACAACATTTTGTAGAAACGCTAATGGATATTAATTTCTAGCCTCCGTTGGAATCATGCACGGCAATTAACTGAGAAAACGGGGAGCACAAAAGTGGATGACGCCCAGTTAGATGTGCTTAAAGTTGCATCAAACAAAACCGTTCCGAACTTTTGGGTTCATTGACCTAAAAATGGAGAGATGCTGATGGGAAGTCTATGACGGCCGGACAGGTGAACAGAAGTCTTCAGTGAACTACACTTAGTTGCGCCATACTATCTCACTACTCTAATAAGTGGCATAAAGTTCATATATGATTTAGTACTATGGACCTATATGAAGACCCCTGTACGTAGCGGACGAGACAAGGCGCCCAGCTGCAGCTAAGATTCCTAAAGAGTTTATAAGAGGATTGGTCAATATGGGCAGAAACGCCATAGTTCGAGGCAGACTGACCTTACTCTTTATGGTGTACTGAGTAGTTATGTTGGGTACGTACAATTAACGCATTCACACCCAAACCGAAGAACATCTGTTACCGCAGATTGGTAAAACAAAAGTCCTGGAGAAGGAGGTATAGTATCTTGCATGCTGAAACGTGCGTTCACTAACAGTGAAAATAAAGTAGTCCAAAGCAGCGGTACTTTTCAATGCAGATCAGGTAAATATTCACAATCACTATAATCAGACACAGTTTGATATTTGGGGGGAAGTTCGTTTATGGCGTTCTTTGGTTTTTACGTGTAGACACTTGAAATGATAATATACCAACTTTCAAACCTTCTAAAGTTTCTGGCTCGTCCATTTGTACTTCAGCGTTTATCTAGCACGTTTCGGCCGATAATTCAGGAGTCAACAAATATCTATCTACTGTTTATAGCTAGGATTAAAGCTGAAGAATCGTCTCAGTTAAATAATTAATTAATTAACTGAACAACAAAAGTAGGCGTAAGAAGCGTTAATTACCTTAGATGGAACTAAAAATCCGCAGCATCTAACCTACAGTGTCCAGCAGTAGTCAGGATTTACTCATTTTCAAGCATTATTTTAAAATAGTGAAAACATCTATTTGATAGGTTCACCTCTTGATCAGTTCTGACATGAACAGTACCCATTTTTCCTTCAAGAAAATGAAACCAATATAAAATCTCTAGAATGTTATTGTAAAAGCAACGCAACCTTCCGTATATAAGTTTTTCTTCAAAAATAGATAAAATGAGTGTGATGGGTGGGCGGCATAATAAACTTGCTAATTTGTTAATCGGAAAATGGAACGCTCCTATTTTTGCCAGAATAAGTCGGATTCTTTAGGCTTACTTGCGAAATTTACGCTTTCCCAAAAAGCGTACAAAAAGCCGCAGATAGCGGCAACTAGCTGCTTTCATGTCATCATGGCTAACATGCAGTCTTTGAGACAGCAGCTAGCATTTGTCATGGTACAGCTATCCTGTTGGCTGTGGTTACAGTTCATTTGTTGGACTGTATTGACATTACTCGCAAACACCCAGTGGAATATTCCCTTTTGCTGACAAAAGAACCGGTGAACCACGGGGAATTTAGATTAGTGTATTGGCTCGATAGATCACCATTATAGTAAATTAGTTCATAAGCAAATAGTTATATGAGGAGTTAACTGCTCAGTTTGTCAGTTAAGCATTTTGATGCACTTGAGAATATCCTTTGCATCGTACCCAGTGTTTGTAAAATGAACAAAACAGGTTCTTCTTGTTCACGAATCGCCTTATACCAAACAAGGTTGAGTACGGTTCAAAGAAATCAAAGAAATGGTTTTCCACTCACAAAAACGGTGTAATCTACGTTACTACATATACTATTTGTAGCACTGAGATGGAATATGTAAAGTAGCTTGAAGTAGAAAATCAACATGTTGGAAAACTTTGGGCAAACTGATGATATTATCGCACTGGGTTCCGAAGTGCGCTTCATTTTAATAATTCCATGGTTATGAAGGCAATCATTGATGAAAACAATGAGTTTGAATATGGTCTAATGTCATTATTGTCAACAGATCAGCTTAAACATCACAAAGTATCAAAACGCAATGACCACTTTTTATAGTTTTAAAAAAATGACGAACTATTTCACAGAGGCTCTAAATACGTTATAATACGCTGATAAAACGCGACGTTGGAAATGCTGATGGTCGAGTCATTTGGTGCCTGTTGAAAGATAGCCGCCAGTAAAGTTACTCTAATTGGTGCAAAAAGTTAAGTAATGTTTGTTGTTAGCTAGGTAAATGCACTTTTCAAATTAATCTGCATGCAAACGTTCTTGGAATTATTTGTCAGAAAAAATCAACTCAGTGACTCGTTAATAATATAGTAAAGTTACTCCATTGAACGAGTAGGCTTCACAAAACTTTAGCTGATCATCACGTTGCAAACACTATATATAGAAGTGGTTTTATCATCAGCATTCAGGTGCATGGAGACTGGAATGACTCACCGAAAAGATTCAACAGACTTTCCAAAAATCGGTAAATTCATCAACCTTTTTGCCTGCAACACAGGCCGAGTTGGCTATTTTTTCACTGATAAAGGTTTGTTTGTTGCATAGAATTTTTGAATGGAAACAATTTTATCACATGTATCTTTCAGCCACTCGGTTAATACTACTAGAATTGTTGCTTAAAATTTTGTGATGTCAGATTTGTAACATTTAAGCAAATTGAGCCAAATATTGACAGTTTAACGTTTCAAAAATCTGAAATGTTCGATCATACGTGGACAACGACCTCATAGGTTCCCTCTTAGTTACTGCGATAACATGGTAATTGTATACATTATTGGTGCTTTTTGGGGTAAATTCATCAAGATAAAAATTTGGTCACTTTAAAGCAATAGAAAATGAATTGAAATGTAACAGCCTAACCAAAGAACTTGTATATTTTTTGGTGTTAAGAGAAAGTACTTCACGAACTTGTCCAATATTGCGCACAGTTGCCATTTGAGATAACGAAACAAAGTGTGCGTTCCTACCGCTTTACTATTTCGTCGGATCTAACGACAGTTAAATCCGACGAAATAGTTTGGTTTTTGCTAGAAGAACGTCTACCACTTGATTTTTCACAAATGATTAATTAGGAGTAAATACTGAATGTTGGAATTGGACCACACTTTTAAAATCTTTGCAGCTACTCGACAGTATCGCCTGTAAAAATTGAATCAGTGACCTACGCATCTTCAATAAAATAATGATATTTAGATAGTCAGCTTGTTGCTACATGAACACTGTTAATTCACCGGATATATATCAGAATGGAAATCTAATGGAGCAGGCACAGTTGGATCTCAGCCAGTCCATTTTCTAACAGTAGCACTCTTTGTTAGCGCCAACTGCATTGAACTTATTTGTAGTCTATTAAAAGCTTTCAAGCCGGGTTGCTATAAACCAGAATCCTGTGGCACACAAGGAAGTACGGCAAGCGAACTAATCTGCGTAATAACATCATTATGTATAGGATAAGTGTCGGGCATAAACGGGACGGACGTGGAATCTTTACGCTCACCACGAAACAGGTTGACCTAGGACAAGAGGTGATAGATTGTTCTCGCCCTAATAAGCTGAGCGGTAGGGATACATAAAGTTAGCTTAATATTATATAAATTAATTACTGTCTTGCGATATTCTACTAAATTTAGTACGAATGAAGTCAAACAGTTTGGGCGTCGTGTTTGGCATGTTATTGAGAAACAGAATGAGAATAACACAACGTTATGAGCAAGTTGTAATACTCTACGTTTCAAACACCTCGGGTGGCCTTTCCCAGGAGGAAGGCCTGAGGGAAGCCACCCGAGGTGGTTGAAACGTAGAGTGATATAACTTGCTCATAACGTTGTATTATTCTCAATCTGTTTTCTGAATTACTGTCCCATGCATCTGAGGTTGAGCATATCTAAATTATCCAGAGATTTTATGATTTTTGATGTTGGATATGAGGAGTACCAGGGGTATATATGTGTTCCTCCAAAACCGCTGCCACCCTAGAAACTTTTATTCTGGTTAATCAGAATGAATAAAACAATCTTCAGGCCATCCTCAATATTTTTATCCACCTGATCTTTATGCCACCGCGCCCACTGATTATTCAGTGGGCTACATTATCACTTCAGATCACAATCCTTCAATCTTCCAATTCTAAAATATCACTTTTGGTTTGTAATGTATCCTGTATACGTCCATGTATTTTTCGCCCTGCTGCGCACGATTTTTGTCGGAATAAAGTGGTAACTTGCTTTTTACTCCGAGTGAACTTCCAAACGGCCAATGGAGTTAGACAATTTTTTCTTCAAGACCGAGACATCATTTTATTTCTATCAAGGCTCAATAAACTCTTCCTTCTTCAGAAGATTTATCTACCATACATTTTTTCGGCCACCTGAAGACAGAGTAAAGTTCTATAAGGCTCAGACAATTTCTAGGCACCATTTATGTTATCATCTCTCCGCTTGTAGTAGGAGTGTTGATGATGATGACGTTAATGGTTACTGGCTTAGTCATTGGTTTGCGCTTCAAACCAGACACCAGAAAAGTGCATGAAAGTGGACAGAAATTAAGCTGCCAACGAAAAGGCTACTATTTATCCGCTATCAATTGATCCTGAGAAGGTGCCAAGGATTCATTCGAAAAAACTTTCTTGGGTGACGTTGTATGTGTATTTTTAACTAGGCAAATAGGTGCATACTATTTAACTGGAGTATCCGGTAAACAAAAGTGTTAAAGCATATCGTCCAGAACATTATGCCTTAAGTGGCAATGTTTGGCTGTTTTTATTGGACATGTATATAACGGCTTGTTATATATATTGAAGAAAAATATTTGCCATGTCTGTTGTGTGCATTTTTGATATTTTTAAAAATTACAGCTGCCACGTGGCGGCGAGACCTAAGCTTGAGTTTGGGTAGATTTTTCCTAGGCTATAGCCACTCAGCCGTAAGTGAGAGACGTTCTTGTTACCAGAGTTCAAGCATAGTTTATTCTATAAAGTGATCGAACGAAGGTTTGATCTCGTGGGTGGTGAACATGTTTCTGATTTTCTGTTCAGAAATCATTTTTTTCGAATTTCGTTCTCATCTCCTCCACTATTTGCACTATGCACCGATATCACTCAAGCCTGTGATGAGTATTTCTCACACAAGAGACTGTGTAATCCATAGATTGGCGTCAAATTTTGAGCTGGTAGCTGTTAACCTTTTTTACTTAAGTCGATCCATCTATTGAAGTTAAGGTAACGTCTTCCAGGTAAATCTAATTAAACACAGTCGAGGATGTTTCCCACAAACATTTAACAGCACCATTAGTGTAATGTGCATTATTGTTAGTAGTAAAAAGTGAAAAGATGTTACCGTACTCTTTCTTGAAACTCGTTTCCAACACGTTAATTGTAGAGTTTTCAGCCTTTTTCATTCATTAGGGCGACCATTTCCCTACCTTTTTCTAGATTCATAATGATGTTCACGTTATTCGATTCAAAAATTTAATCACAAGAAATCTTTCTGAACGGAATCATTTCTGAACTTTAAGTAAAAATGATTCAGCAACCACTTTGTCAAAGTTTTTAGATGTTTTATGTGGCACACGAAAACCAAACAAACTTAGACAACACATAATCAGATGTTTACGGCCAGGGTTAACACTTACTTCTCACGCAAAGTCAATGATAGCAGTGCTATTTAAATTCCTAAGTAGTCCTAAGTAGTCAACGACCATTCGGCCGGCCCTTACAAGTGTGATAGAGAAAAAAATGAACTGGTTTCCGTATTGTCAAACTCATTCAAAACAAGCAATATTCACTATCCTGGACAAAAAAAGAGATTTTTTTCTCATGATCGGGGTCCACTATTTGTGTTTGTGTGGACGAAGTAAAAGTGTGAACCACTAGATGTCCGAAAAACGTACAGCCTGGACGAGGTTTTGGGTGAAAAAAGGTCTGAGTTAAGTTATACATTGGCAATCGATTCCAGCGTTGTGAGGATCCGCTGCCTGATTTTGCTGACTATGTCTCGCTGAAACTAACTGATGATCTTCTACCAAGTGGTGCATAATGACTGCTGTGGTGAATGAGTTTGTGACCCAAATTCCGATTCAAACTAGCTAATGTTCTTTACCCGTTTAAGCAAGCGTCAAGTCACCCAAACTTTTGCTTGTTGTGTATTCGAACCCAAACAGGTGACTGTACAAACACTGATTGGGCGCGGACAAACAACTCTTCTTGAAAATGACTTCTGGGTACCTAACAAAAAACATCTTCTCAGTTGAAAATTCTTGTCTCACTGGCAGGTGTAAATAACGATCCATTTGTTCAGGAGCTGTCATTTATGCCAAAAATGTACGCTGTCAGTCGAGGAAATATTATGTTCCCAAGAACTCAAAGTTTCTGTCTCGAGATAAAAAGAGACAAAACTTTGTCCGGAAGCATTTGATTGAACCCAAATCAGACTAGACGACGACGACTGAGAAAGTCACCTCATTCCGACTATAAAAATGAACTTAATGATAAGAAACATGTATTTATATATGGGGTACGCGGCAAGTACAAATATTCTAAAATCGAAAGATCAAATGTCAGTTGGTGAAAACAGCATAAATGGCACCTAATAAACAATGGCTGTAGTGAATGGAAGACTACTCGAGATTGTTCTAGGGGCTTTCGTACATCCTGATTAGCTAAACCAGTTTTCACTTGGAAGAGAGTGATAATATGGAGGAAATGGTATTTCTCAACAACAACAACAACAACAACAGTCTGTTTTAAACAGAGGGTAGTTGAGCATTCACATTTTCCCAGCGTTAGAAATAAACTCCTCAACTAGTGTGCCAACCATAGTATGTGTAAACAATCCGTATTGGTTATCGTTTTTCACCAAGGGAAAGAATGTTAGACTTCCAGTGTGACTTCTAAGTAAATTTAATGGCGCTTGCTGACAGGGAGCGGACCCGCTTCATTTTTTGGGTTAGTTGGACAAAACCATGTGATTTGAACTATTGTCTTACCCATACTTTTTATCTCCATCAATACTTCGATTTTCATCAGTACCAAGGAACCAGAATTGCTTTTTATCCTACAGTTTGACAATGTAATAAATGGAACTAGGTACTCCGCCAAACAACTCAACGGAACACTTTAGCTGCATATCGACTGGGTAAAAAACAAAGACGCGATGCAAATAAATGGTTCTCTTTTCTATTGTCCTATAAAATTCACAATAAAAACCAGATCTGGAATGGCATGCCACAAGTAGCTCCTTCTAGCAAATGTCCGATTATTACTCATTAGAAACCCAATAGACGAAATAGTTTGGTGTTGGACAAATGTAGGGACACGTAACCGAAGTAGGAATGAAAGTAAGGCTGCTGTTAGCGGACCATTTGCATGTGGTTTCCACTGATCTACTCCGTCTGCATTATTCAGTTTGTTCCAGGCCGTCAAACATCGATATGTTGCAAGCCAGCAATCCCAATTTTGTATATCAGTTAATCAAACGGTCTCTCAATGCGCCTATGCTTCCACACTGCATAGTCTTCTGGTTCGTTTTCACCGGCTCATTGTTTGAAGATCTGGACTGTTTTGTTAGCCGCTTGGAACATTTGCCTCGTCGCAGTGATAATTATGGTAGATAGTTGGTTGGTTTTGAGGTTTCCCAGATGTTTACAATGTGTAGAAAGACCATGATGAAACCCTGCCTGACGCAATTCACCCTCACTGATCGGACGGTCCTAAATCCGTCTAGGTCTTCTATCAAATATTAACGAAAGAATTTGGTTGCGCGCACTTTCTGTTGCTGTCCGTACGTCATCCACTGTCCTGTCTGACTTCCACGCAAACCCATCGCTCCTTCTGTCAAACTAACTATGTAATCTGACAAGTGGTTCTTTTCCATTGATACCAATTGTGGATATTCATCAAATTGTCCGTGACTTTTATCGGGATTGTTGTATGGCGTGGGTTGCGTGAGTTATCCGCTCAACTCAGAGATCAAAAAATCACCCTTTCACTGATACTGTTGTTTCCAATTGATTTTCACAATCTGTACCGCTGTTACTCAACAAAAAACCTCAGATAGTTTTATAATTAGTGAACATTTATTGCCTGGTTTCGACAGAAACACATCGTAGAATTTTTCCTAACATGTTGATGCGGTAGGAAGAAGTGACTTGCTGACAATGAGTGATGAAAGACGGCCAGAACAGAATAAGTAACTGAGTGGCCCGTCTAAACAAGTAACGTGTGAAGTTCTTTAGTTGTCTGTCACTGACAGCTGAACATTGATATATTCGTAGTGCATATAGATTTTACGCAACATACAAATTTACTGAAATGATTGTTGATTAAAACTTCCTATTGGTTCATTACGGCTGAAACCCCAAGATGTATAACTCTTGCTTCCATACGTCTTTTCAACTTCCTCTGACTTTTGAGACCAGCTGAAACTACGTTATCTCTCGACTTACCCGGTCACGTGTACACTGACGAGTACAATTGCTTCACTGCTTTGTTTACCATCGAATCGACTGGTTATGGGCAAAAGCGGTTGCCTCCCTTAGTATGACCTTCACAGTGTGTTACACAACAGCTTATCATATATGATAACCTTCCTAAAAGGATACTAACTAATGACTTTTTACCACGGTTTTGTCATAGATTTTCACTGTCTCGAAAGATTATTACCGCGGTGGTCGATTGAACAATATGGGTTGTCGACTTATGTATTCTCAACGCTTAGTCCGCGCATTCAACGGAAAGTTTCTGACGTTAACTGAACTCGGCGCCTAGGCTTCGCCATTTCTATTCTCTGCTCGAAACCATACAGGGAACGACTTCGTTACCGATTAGATCTATTGGATAAGAATTAAATAAACTACGTCCAGACAAGTAACCACCAGTTACAAGTGAATAAAACAGGAAACAAGAGACACCCAAAGTCTGTGATCGATCGACTGACCGCTCCGATTATCCTCATTGTTCCATCAGATGGGTATGGTCAACCTGTGATGCATTCACAAAATGACCCACCCCACATAAGTTCGGACTGTTAGATCGCGACTGCACTGTGGGAGGAGCTCGCGTGTGCACGCTATTTGTCTGTCCAGGTCATTTCACACTGCTAGACCGCTGTGCTGTACACGGCACCTCATAGTGGCGGTGCCTTTTTCAATTCCCTGTTGCACCTTGTCAGTAAGGTTATGCATACGGTGTGCCTGCATAGTATCTCACTGTTACTCATGTATGGTCGCAATATGCTTAAAATTCACATCAACAGAGAATTTACACCCTCTGCCATCTGTATATTTCCATGGAACTTCTAATCTCACAGAGTTGTTCTAGCTATCACCCGAATGCTCTTGAAATTTCCCTCGGACGGTTTAAAGCTCCAGCCAGAAAATCTGATTACTCCTTCACTACCGTATGACAATTCTAAACACACCTGACCGAAACCTTCACAAGTCCATTCATTCCGCTGAGTTAAAGTAAGTAGATCACTCGCTGAAATACCCTAAAACTGGTGATGAAAGCCACACTCCGGCTAAATTGGATCAGGCTACTAGGAGATACACGCGATTGCCTAATCCGTCGAACAAGAAGACTGACGTATTCGGAGCACAGACAGCTATTAGTCCTCAGCGGCTAGATGTAACAGGTGCACAGTTCTTACTCTTCACTAGCTTTGTCGATCTGACGATATGTGCCGAGATTTCTCATGTCTTTCTGTACACTGTTCAACGAAATGTCATATCACATCCAGTCAAATTTATTCCCGGTGAAAACCTTCGCATTTAACCCACAGATAGAGACATCGGACAAACTTTTATGGTAGAACTGTGGTTTAAGCCCATCCTTGCAACATATAGAGGACTCAAAACGTTCACTCGTGTAAATGATCTACGATCATCCATTGATTTTGGTAGGCTTCAACGTGTAATGCCCTAGATAGTAACTTGGTCTTGTCAGTTCGATCTAGGATTCGCTTTGTATTCTCAGTTAGAGGTAACTGTTCATTACGCTTGGACTTCAATGAAAATTCGCTCGAAACAGCTAGTAAATCAATACAATTTTACGTGATAGGTAGGCCTTCTTACTTTTGAAGTGCAGAATATTGGTTAATTAACTCTGTTTATCAAGATGAGTAGAAAATGCACATTTTTGTCAAGTTTTCTTAAACAAGAAAACGGTTTCAACTGCAACTATCACCGACAACATCTTACTGGCAATTGTTCCAACTCTGTTTAACTACTGTCATGATGAAACTAAGATGACAACCTCACTTTTACGTCGCCAGTAAGGTCTAATCAGTTTTTACCTCTAATGAATCATTAGACATAGTGCACCAAAAAGGGTCAAGAAAACTTAGACCACAACTTTGAAATGAAACATTTGCAATCAACTGATTATAGTCAGTACTGACTACTTCGTGCCCCCAGTGCTTAGAGCACCAAAGAGGCACTTCAGTGGATTTTTAATGATCCTAAGACTTTCTGTCTCTTTCAGCCCAATTGAAAAAATATATTAAAATCAAAATGAATTAGTTTCTTCAGGCCTTAGTACTTATTAATAATTTTTGTACTAGTTGATTTTAACATTTCATATTACCTTTATCTGTATCTCCATAATTTGCGTACATGCCTGCCTACCTTATCGATTATTCACAAACACACTAACCTGAGCTTCGTGTATCCGGGTGCTGTTGCATAATGTACCGAGTAATTGCAGTGAACTTCGTTAAGTCTCGTGGATCGAATATAAGTGTATATACATAGATGTGCATTTGAAACGGTTTTGCCGCCGTGCCTAAAGTCTCATAGGAATTATGTTCTACAGTGACATATCGGTCGTCCTCACCAGTTGTTTTTCACATAATTTAAACGTAGATAACTTTTCGCTCACTGAAGACATGATATAGTTAATTATTCATTACAAACCTAGGAATCATGCCTAATCTTTAATACAACTGGTATTCTACGACCACCCAGTCTTTTCATAGGCAAACGCATATTGTCTATACATGAACATGCGAGTAACGAGGCGGATTCATTCCCTTTTTCCATTCTTAGCTGTTGAATATTGATCTATCATTTAATTTGTCAATTGGTCTTGTAAATTTGGTCACAAGACCATTGTGAACAGATTATTTGTGATTAATACTACCAACTGTTGTGTCAGGACTGTAGTGTTTTTCACAGCAGTTGAACAGAATCACAATGTAATCACAGCTGAATTATAGGGTGACTTAGCCTATAGTGAAAATTCGTTCTGATATCAACAAATGTCAGAACTTCAAGAGTTTCGTTGAAGAGCACCACTTTTTGTAGACAAATGTGTACTCTAATAAGGTTTCTACAAGTATGTTTTGATAGGGGCTTACAACATTTTGATTTCAACGCTAACTCACCCAATGTTTACCAAACTTATCAGCCAGTTAGAACTCTATGCCTAAGGGATTTTCCCACTTTGTAACTAAATGCCTTAAATAGATTCAATAGTACTTTGTTAATATGGTAAAGTTTGAGACGTTAGTTGGTATGCTCATTTACTGTCTGTTGTGAAATGACTTTGGAAAAATTTCTCATCGTTCTTTAAAGTTCACAGTGAAGATGAGTGTATGATTGTAGCTGACATTAATGCTATTAGTACCGATGAGATAAAAAAGGGTGTTAGATGAGCATTTCATGATTAAAGTGGTTGCGCATTCCTGTGCCACATATTGTATTGTTGAAATTAGTCATAATTTGTGATCATTAATCCAGGTCATGACCGCAAACAAGATCACGATCGAATTTAGTTGGTACGCTTTTAACCAGCAACTCATAAGAGACAGTATAGCTAGCTGTCCTGATAAACGATTACACACGTGCATATAGACGAGTAAGTGTAAGAGAGGACTGGTCAACCCAATAGTGAGACAACGGATGAACTGATTATTTCAATGAGAGATGGTGCTGTTACTCGTTCAGATGTATCTGGCTGGGCAATTATGTGCTTTTGAACGAAGCCAGCAGCAAAAATTCTTAAATCTGAAAACAAAGTTTAAGCCAATAGGATTGGAAAATATGTAAGGCGAAGCAAGATAAGGCTCGACTGCTAGTGGCCGGTGTCTTGTTATTCATCTAAACCAAAGGAACTTGCCGTTCTCGTTATATTGTCAATGTGATTATGTTAAGTGATGAATTTGCACTGAATATGTTACCTCACACCTTGAAGAGTCGTTTTTTAGGTAGTGAGCTAGCTCAAAGAATCTCCCAACACCAACAACACAAAGACACCATGTTGAGCAGTTTTCTGTGGACCGTAAGACAGGAGGGGTCATGTCACAGACTTTTGATCTAGTGAGCCTAACGGAACTTTCAAAAGGATCGCAACATTTGACGACAGGAAGGCATATTCCACGCTTCTTTGATGTTACCTGTCTGTGAGTTGATACAACCCATCCAGGTGAAGGTCAAACTAATTCAAACCACAATGCAAATGAATAAAAACTCCCTCCTTAACGATTTATGAACAACTAAATGCGTTGTATCCATCGATCTAGGTTACACAGTTGATATTGAAATACAAGACACTTCATTGTATCGGGTATCAGCTGGTAGTCTTTCATTTTTATTTGCAACTCGGTTACATGTTTGCAGGATGTAGTAAGTAATTTGGGTTTAGACCTTTCAGATTGAATAAACCAATTAAGTCCTTTCCAGTCTCTCTGTTCTCCCTTTAATCTTGGATTGTTCTCATTTCCCCTCCTCAAATTTAAATGCATTAAGCGTTGTAAATTAAAATCGGACACACGTAAAGAAATAATTTGAACAGAATAGTGCAAATGATAGTTTTTTCAGAAATGTGCGTTGGTTCAACGTCTCATTATGGTTTTGACTTCACTAAAGAGTTTCTTAGTTTGTCTTTGCTGGTTGTCGTTACAAACAACCCTGGAAACTTGGTGAAATTGTAGCGAGAAGGCGTCCAATAGAGCACAATCTTTATTGTCCAANGGCAGGTTTTTGAACGTACCTTCCCCACGTTGAGGTATTCGACCGAGCGTTCGAAAACTCGCACCCCCGACCTGGCAATCCACCACAAAATGAATAATGATATCTATCATTCTGAGAAGCAGCAGGCTGGACTCAGTTTAACGTGGGCAAACGAGCGGTCTTTCAGTGAAACCTTCAGCTGTTTATTCACGTTTTGTAAACAGAATATATGTGTAGGGGAGTTGAAAAGTGGGAATCTGGAGACGATTTTGGAAGGTGACCTATTGTGCAAATGCCACTGTCGCGCATTGGTTAATAATCAGTAGTACGCTACTGTCAATAATAAGGGTACTAATAACCTACACTTTATTCAAATTTATTTGTTCTCCTCGATTCTCCTGTATTTCTAACAGATGCTAAAATTCTACTTCATTTTAAGTACTTGTTGATTTTTAATATCCGCTTTCTTGAAGCACCACAGTCGTGTTATTCTTTTTTTTGTCACAGATGGAGACAGTCGTTCAAATTTGTTGTGGTTAGTCGAGATGTCATCCTTTGTATAGCGCTGTTTATAAGCTCAAAAGTCATCATGTAGGTTTTTCTTCATCCGGTCATCGGTATATGGACAGTGTATGTGGTTACAACTTTATAGTTGCCGTTGATAAAACGGTCGCGCGTAATCAGCGAACGAAAGTGTGAATGCACATAACAGATGCTTGGCTGGTTTTCTAGACATTTTTGTCAGTTTTATAGGTCAAACGGTTATGCTGGAAAGCGTCTAGTGTTTTCTAAAACGCTGCTTTCCAATTTGGTCGTTCCTGAAAATTTGCGACTACAATGCAAATTTCTTAAAGCACTATGGACTGACCTCTAACCCAGTGGGCGAAAACCAAACCGCTGCAGCGTAATTTCGCTATCTTCCGTTAATTACTTTAAACCTAAAGGATCTTTTTCTTAATTCACTCATGTGCTGTGATTATCTTGCTGACTGTGAGTGTTGTTTTCTTGCAATAGACCGACTAGTGAACAGTTACCCATTTCGTTAAGCCACGTGATAACTGATTGTCAAAACCACATTAGGGTAGCTAACCGGTGGTATAGTTCTAATTAGGATTGACTTATTAAATAACAAATATCATTTTTCAAAAAGCACACTTGTGAGATTACTCAAACGAGAAAACGAAAGTAAACTATACGTGTTAGACAATGGTCACAAGACAATTTCTCATGGGAAGCTTGCAGCACCCAGAAGCACAAATGCGAAATGCGAATTTTTTGCGGAAATTGCACTGTTCTGGCCGACATCTGCTCCGTATCTTTGGGCATGTGGTGGCCGAATAACCACTATCCAAGGGTGAAAAAGCAACTTGACGCTGTTTGTTTTCTGATTAATACCGATCGTTTTTCCGGTCAACACTTCTCATTCGTCTTACGCATGTTGTCATAATTAGTTCAGCTGACCCACTCCAATTCCATCGAATTTGGTACGCTGGCCGACAAACGCTAAAACAACTGGTGCTCCATTGGAATACGGAAGGGAGACTGGTGACTGACGGTTCCGATTCAGAAAACTGGAAGTACGACATGAGCGTTCTTACTGTATGGGTTGTCGGTGGTTCGGTTTGGGTACGAGGAGATATTCAATCAACTTGGATATAATTAACCTTCATTGATCATGCGGTCACTTCTTGGACCCAAAAGGACCTACCGCAGAGAACTTAGTCCATCTACGGAACAATGAACGCTTTCACAGTTGGGTGAGCAAATAAAGGCTATTTGTAGGGACAGGTGAGAAATGAAGGGTGATGAGTGATCGGCGTTCGCCTAAAAGACGTCAACTAAAACAGACACAGGGGTAACAAATCGCATAATTCATTCTGGAGGACTGGGTACTTATTCTTTATACGTCTTGAGGAGTAAAGTACAATTGGAATAAAATTTGGGTTTTAGATTCTGGCGGAGGTGAGCGTTTGTTAGTCATCTTGATTAGGTTCTTATCAAAAGTGTGATGTCCCTTAAGTCCTATCAACTTTTGAAAATTTCATGTGTAAAATTATATTCGATAACTTAACATTAAATCATCAAGGACAGAAAAACTGTATATAAACCTTTAAGATTACTTACCAATTTTTAGTCCGACAAAATTTATAATCCACTCAACTTATCAAAACATGAATGACATTCACATTTGAGACAGCGGTCTCACTGAAATAAACATTTTGACAAGAAAGTTGACTCTGGTTATTGTGTTGGTGTGATTACAACTTGAATGAGAAGTCCTGGTTACGAGATTATCGACTGAATCCAAAGGGGAAGTTTTAGCTTGCCCTGACTGGCTAGTTATCAAAGGTGACTGTCGCCAAAAACTTAGGTGTGTGAATTTTGTCATGTCTGTGTGCTGAGTGTAGTACCGGTCAACAAGTTACAGGACTAGAATTAAACTCCAGTATCAAAAATGGACATTGTAACGCAGTTTTCGACTATCGGGTATCGACAAAATTTTGGAATTACACAGCGTCGCAAGATTTGTATCATCAGTTAAACCGCTTTACACATGTCGGATGTAGTCAACTGACGTTATTCTCAGAATGTTAGAATGAATTCACTTTAAGTGACACATTTTAAATTCTTTGCTTGTGTACAAAGAACAGTTACATAATGCGCTGGTCTGGATTAAGAACTTCTCTGTTCAATGTTAATTATTTCCGAGGAGCTAGCGAACCGGTACAATTTAGAAAAAAGCTAATGTGATTAAAGTAGGCCGTTGTCAAATTACAGTATGAATAGCTCAGCAGTATTTTCACTCATATTTGAGGCCACCTTATTGCCAGTTGTATAGATAGACAAGAACCGGATGTATCATATCGGAATGCTAGCTTTGATTCCAGAAACTGAGGTCATAATACGAATGACTAGTGAATTAGGGGACTCTGATAGACTTGGTCAGTTGCTAATCTACAGGACAGACCTAGTATAAGCACAGACTGGAACCCCTATGAGGTAGCGTTGTTTTTCTTACGTCCTCTCAACCGTCAGCAGAACACTGTAGGTACTGGTATGCTTTTTATCTATCCATCAGCAGAGAGAGATTCTTTCCACATACCAGTCGGGGGGTCTTTATTCAGTCATTGCCAGATAACTTCCTAAGCAATTCACTTCTCTTGGGCTAGGTAGGCACAAAGATAAGCACACATTAATTGTTTTATTTCATACACTAGACACCTCCCAAACACATACACGGTGTTTTCATGTCTGTTAACCTAACCTGCGATGCTATACCTGTTCATACGATTTAAATGCGACTACTGGTTGTATCTGATTGTAAGATTTGAGCTCAAAATGGGAAAGTCTTTGGTGTAAATGCTCGGTTATCTGTAGTGTTACTGTTTTTGTTTGATCTCTAAATGGCAATATTTACGAATGGTTAGACTTACTGTCAAAACGAACAAGGAATCGGATAGATAACGCTTGTGTTTCAGGTCCCTATGCCTGTTTTAAGTCGCGTTCAGTTTACGTCTCTATACTGTACATTTGTTTGTAGCATAAGTCTGATACATTATAGCGGATTTCATGGTCTGTGTCAAGACTATAAAATATTGATAAAAATGTTTAATTCACTAACAAACTTTTACCGCCATCAAGTCGAGTTTTTCATATATTCTTTATAGCAGACTTTCTTCAGGGAGGCCCAGTAGCCGGTTGAACAACAAAACTAACTCGAACCACAAAATGACTGAAGGAGATTTGGATCTGTGTCCCGTCACCACAGTCGTAGCTTAACTGTTTACTTGCATGATATAAACTTCTCAAGACTGAATGATACGTGAGATAAAGTCATCTGTGTTAAGTTTTATCGCCTCTTTGTCTTTTATTTTCAAGCTGTGCACCGCAATCTTCTAGAGGTTTTGTCACTGACAACCATTGAAATACTACCATTGCTCTTAGTACTGTTAAGAATGAGGATAGTGATGATGAGGTTCTTTGCCCAGTAAACCATGACGGAAGCAAACCCGGTCTCAAAGCTGAAGTTTCATAATAATGAAGTTTTGCGCTCAGATGATCTATGTTTTTGTAGTTTAACCGAATCTAAACATCCTGTTGCATTTAATAGCTCCTTCTCTCGGTGTATGAATTCACAATCCGTCTCCAAGTGTCACATATCTCGGAATTTGCCTTGAGAAGAATGGTGTGTGCCATTTACACATGAATACCTTCTTTCTGACAGCCGCCTTTCCGTTTGAACGTTGTCTGAAAAGGCTATACATACCACTCCATCGATCGATAAGATGCTTCCTTTATCGATATGTATATCTTCTTATTAATTTCATAAACCCCTGTTATGTTATTTTTGTCCTCCATTGAAAGGACCCATTTTGATTTATTCGTGGAATGGATGACCGGGAAGTTTACAATTTAGTAAACCTCTTAGTTAATTTTGAAGCTCACAATTAATTGGACCTTTTTGACAGCTATCACAATAAGGTGTTCTTGCGCACGTTTCTGATCAGTTCTCACACAGCGAAACAATCAATTTCGTCTCCTTGTTGTAGGGAAGACAGTAGCTGCTTAGGGGATCTGTTCATGTTACAGGGTTCAGAACACTCATTCTTTCACACGCATCTCATCAGGTATATCATGGATAGTTGTTACTGAATCGTTTAAGTGATCCTGTGAATGGCACTGATATTGCAAAATCTCTTTTATAGTGTAACTACTCGGTACGTAGCTTACACCTTGTTATGTCCTCATTCGAGCGAACACAAAACTTTGACTAAAAATTCTGATTTCTATTATTGACGACTGCTTTAATCTACAACCAATCACCACACAATAATGACGAAGTCCGTAGAACGTAAGTTTAGTGTCAGGTGAAGTAAGAAACCTATTCAACGTAGACAAAACAAATTTTTGCGAGATGAGTATTCAAGATTTTAGTGAGATTACCAAGAGGTGTACGCGGTGTAATTTTGAACTGCAATCAAATGCGTGGAGAATTAGTAACAGTAAATATTGTTGACGGTGGTGTTCTTCGAGTTCCTTTGAAATTGTTAGAAATACGGTCAAATAAGGTATGTCAGAATCTTCGTTCAGACTGGTGACAGTTTGTGTATTCAGGTTTTACGTTTGACAAGATAAACTAATAAGGCTATAGAACTGCTTGAGAAGGCTTCAGTAATTCTAATGAACACTTCTTTCAACAAGTACGTAGTCACCTGAAAGATATTATGTTGGTTGGCTTATTAGTTTCAATTTGACTCAAGTCTTGAAAAATGACACACACCGTTTATGAGAGGGTGATGGTCACACAGTGACACAAAGGAAGCCAAGTGAGGAAAATCATCTCATCAACATTATCACAAAAACTAGTAAAATCCACCATATATATTTAAGGGACCTTATCGCTTTACATTGTTCATCGCCAGCTTCAAGTGGACTACGCGTGATGTTCTCTCCTCTTCTATGTGATTACGGTTGTCACAGTTTGTATGCTGATTACTGTCCATTCTGTAGAGATCATGAGATTTTTCGCAGGCTTCCTTCTATCAACTATCTGACAGTTTGTCTACCACACAACCTGGTCTGGTCACCTTACGTGATAGTTGTTTGAGCAGGATGAGAAAAGTGTATGTGCACGTTTTACGCCTGAATCAGTGTTTTCCTGACGCTTTGGTTCTGCGATACCGGCTGTACTTTTCTTCTACAATTCTCTGAACATCTTGAAGCAAGTAGCCAATTTTCAATAGGATCACTGAAACATTCTAATGCGCTAGTGTTCCCTGATGAATGCAGGTCAACTGTACTACTTCCAAGCAGTTCACAATAGGCGGCAATTTAGTTGGGAAAATTCTCTTTGATGATATTAATAATTTTTTATGTCCTATCTTGATCTGTTTCTACTTCTGAGCACCAGAAATAGACTGGATTATTTGCATGAGCAAAACCGTACAGCAATTCAGTCAGCTGTTTTACATCTCTGTTGGTCCTCCGGGGTTTACTGTTAAATAAGATTTCGGAAGTTCATCGTCTAATTTACTTGTGAACATTTTTTGCTGTTGTAAGTGCATATCGATGCTGAATATTCACTGTCCTGCGGCACCATTTTTCCTAACATTCTCCCCTTCAAACAAGTGAACACAATTTTTGATTCTGTTTGGAGTCTAGCATTATGTAGGAAGTTAGGGGAAAACGGGATATAGCCCAGAAATGAATGTAAATAATATAAAGTAGTTGAGGTAGCGATTATTGTCGCAGGGACAATAGAGGGTCACGACTACAACACACTGACCAAGTAACCTTGAGGGTTCAGGTTAAAAACGGTTTATATCCAGCGAAAATGGGGAAAGGCTGCACAGTGTTGCACTACATCAACCTCCTTGGTGGAGGGAAGTTAAGACAGAGTTCAACTAAGTGGAAAAAACTGCACTCAATCAGATAAGGCTCCAATTTCCGTATCAAACACTAGTAAGATGCTGGGAAAATCAACAAAACCAACTAGTAACATTCGACTGAGGATAGAATGAATGCCTCGCGCACAATATAAGGTGAGATAGATAGACTTCAGACTAAGGGATTTATTAGAGAAAGTAAAAACAACGGTAGGATGACACAAGTAGTGTGTGACTAACAGTAGAAATTTGCCGGAAACACATTGCCGGTTCCCTGGCGAATTCCTTCCGTCAGACGCATATTACTCATGCTACTTTTGTTGCAATTTACTGAATTAAGACAGGCTGAAATTCCACATAGTCCCAGTAAGCGCTCTTAACATCCCCTCTGATCTACAGTCTTCATTGATTCGAAAATAAACGGGTCAGTCGACTCTCGGTTGTGTTGTTAACTGCAACTTATTAGTCAGCTAAAAATATTTTTTTATTAGGTTGTACAAAACAATAGTCATCATAGAGAGTCGGTATTTCCATTTCATACCATTTATTTGACATTTTAGGACTTCATAGCTCGTGGTATTGTTTGTTGTATCGGTGATACAAGCGCTGACTGAATTTAATAGAGCGCACCATTTTACTAGCCACTGTGCCGCATGTTTCATTAAACTCACCACTGTAATCATTCTTGACCTTCTCATAATTAGCATAACAATCACAACTGAACCTCATGATAGTCCACCTCAATAACGATCAGTCCATCGATTTCTTTTATGAATTCATTCCCGAATATTCTTGTGCTACACCATACGTAGTTCACGCCTTGCCTACGTGCCTTCTATCGATCGCACGAGTACACGTCGTTTCCATAGGCTTCGGCTGTATCCAAACTCTGAGCATATAATGGTGTCTATTTAACGCTGTCACTACCAGATGCCTGGACAGAGGGATCTGTCAAGAAAGAGGCATTTACTGGTTCACTTTCTTTATCACACACATGCACCTACATTGGTGGAAAACGCATTGCCAACAAGGTTTCTTTTGTCAATTAGGTCTGAGTACCTTTTGACGTGTGTTTGGCTTCTGGAATGCTGAGAAAGAATCCAGTCTCAAATTCCGGTAAAGGATGACTGACGGGCTATATGCCTATCTGCATAAAAATATACACATGTTTCGAGAATGTGGGGGGAGAGCGTGAATAGAGAGATCAGAGAAAAACGATTTCGTGAATTGAATACTAAATGCGAATTTGTCATTAAGGTTAGAAAACGTTTGATCGGAAATTGCAGATTGTGTAGAAAAACGTCAAATGGCTGAACTTATCACTTGACCTCCTGGAAAACCAAAATGATAATTTTGACAATTGAAGGAATTATTCGCTAACAAGTTGATGGAAGATACAATCGATGTGACAAACGACATGAAACCAATTATATTCAGTGGATAGAGGCTCTGTGAAATTCACAGTTTTCTCGACAGTTGACCGAGTCTTTGACATGTAACGTGAACAATCAACCTCGTAATGGGTGCGCTCATGCCAACTAACCTCAGTTTGTAAAACACCAAGGTTAACTATTCTTGTTATGAATATGGTTTGGTGTCTTATACGTTACCGTGAGGGTAATAGAGTCAAATGTGTGTTGGCAGACGTCAACAGGAGGTTCAATACTTACACTGGTTGAAAGTAGTTAACTTCACCGGTTAGCCTGGTGTAACTGAACTACAATTGTTGTTGTTCGCTATCTGGCATAGACATGCGCCAGATTCTGCTATGCGCTTATTTTGATAACGCGTAGATCTACATCCAACGCTTTTTGTTGTGTGAATAAAATATATGTTAACAACCGCTGATGATCCGTATGTGCGGTACTACCCAACCGGTAAGCAGAATTTCTTCAGACCAGTTTTTTAATGTTCGCCCCCAACTACAACACCCATATGAAGTTGAGTGTAGGTGAGCGGATTAAGTCAACGCAACTACGAACAAACGGCCATATGAAGTTTGAGTATGCACCAAACGATTACTTGATACAAACTGCACCATGAGATTCAATTGCTAATATAAATGAGATATTCACAGAGTTCTGAACTTGGGTCTACTCATCTGAGAGGCCCTGAGTGAAACAATGTTCACTGTGTTTCCTCTCAAGAAGATCTGACAATCGATGCATTACTTTTGATCGAATGTTCATACTTGACAGTTCGATTGTCTTCTTAAAACGTGGATTGAAGTCCAGGGTCCAGCTGAGATAAGGATGTGTATCAATGATTAGAGTTTGCAACAGGGAAATTCTAGTCCATTTCCTTTTCTTAAACGGAGCCAAGTAAAGACTATGTCAGAATAAGAAAGCCGCTACCACATGTGATGGGTCCTCTAACCATATCAGTCAATCCTCTAGATTAACCGTCAGTAATGAGTGCGTTTGTTGTCCGATGTTCGCAGAACTTTGTATGAATATGGTATCCGTAGATGATTGGAAATTTTTGTACAAACTACAGAGGTAAAATGCTGTTTGAAAATGCGATGTAGTTTACTAGTCAACCATAATAGAAGGTCAAGTATGACCTATTTTTCTCGGGGTTCTCTCAGTAAAATAACTCATACTGGCACGTAACGTCATCTCCTTGGTTAGTGGAGCTCAGAACCAATGTTTCGAATGCGAGTGAATATAATCGGAATACTAGATTCGGATGAGCTACACCATATATTTTTGTCACCTTTCCTACATCGTATTTACTCTGGTTGTTCCGTAAGAGGTTCACGTTTTAGGTCTGTTTGCCAGGGTTGGCCTTCTGACTATTGTCAGATAGTTCCCATATAGCGCCTGCTTCATTTCACATAATTAGAAATCTGCAATAACTTCATTGTTATTCGCTCGTGTACACTGATTTTCGCGTATCTCCGCGAGCTTCAGGGCTAACCAGCAGCTCACCATCATCCTGTTCTTTGATAGAACATTAACATTTGACTACTCTGGCACTCAACTTTAATTCCAATTTCCAAGTTAGTCCCATAATGATCCACTGCTCTCAATTTGGCATTTGCCTCTGCCTCACAAGAACTTAGGCAAGCAACGATAACACTCATGTCAAGGAAAATAATTAGTAGCCACCTCTCCTGACCTCCATAATCGCCAACTATGTGTCACAAGGGCACTAGTCGCGGGAGACAGTGTACTCGAGCGGGGATGGATGAATAAGAGCCTAGCTAATTATTTGCACTAAGTGTGTGGTACTTCAATTTTGACTTATTACCATAAGATTTTTACGGTCAACAGTCACTGGCATTCATCCCCTTCAAGTATCAGAGTAACAGGTGTCGGCTTCAACTGCTTCGGATTGGCACTCAAGGTCATCAGTTAGCGCCGGATTATTTGGAAGGTGCCGTTTGTCAGTATCATTATTGTTGTTATTACTATTGGTAAAATTTTCTTCAGTTGATTAAATAGGTTTCTTGAGCCTCTTGGTAATGCAATACTCTTTTTGTTCATATTTTCCGCTTTCTAACAAATTTTTGACAAAACACGGGGTGAAGGTGTTTACTGTTATGATAATTTTCTGTTCACTAGGGTTTTTTTTGGATAAAGTGTAACTTAGTCGGAGTAACGTGATTTATAGGTAAAAAATCACAGCATTCTGGCAGAAGTTGAAGATGATAGAACCAACTACTCGCGGCGTTAATTGATCAGTTTGGTCGCAGTCTTCGCCTAGTGGAAAACTCGGCCGCACCTGAACGCTCACAAGTTAACGGTCTTCCACTCCTGTCATTTTCAATACAATGACCATGAGCTAAACGCTGTTGAATACCATGAAGTCCATGCGCTGTACTTTACATGCGGTATTCACTGGTATGTCGATGTCGCTAAATTAATCTCAAGTGAAGTGGTAATTGTAGGTTCTCAAGAATTCAGTGCATCTTCATTTCCAACTCAATATAATGTAGATCACTATTAAAATACATCAGCCGTGTTCAATTGCCGTTCGGTGCGAACACGATGTGCGACAAGATGGCAAGATGATGTTAGTTGCCACAATGGACAAAGTGCTTATCGTATCTATGTAGAAACTTGGCTGCCAATTCCATGTTACTCTGACTATCGGTTGCGTCATTGCTGATAATCTTATTCTAATCGCACAACATCCAACGTACTAAACCAACAGTTAATTACGTATTGTTAAAGTCTGGCCAATATGTCAACTACCTGAGACAATATTAGATTTTGCGAACTAATTGCTCACTGATGTAGAGTAACACAAATTTGTTGACCAGACTGTTCACTTGTGAGGCATAGGTTTGACTGCATCTACACCCCGATTCTCTCAGGTATGCTCGGCATTCCAGATTACTCTACTGCAATGAATACACACAAACCACGACTCATAAAATTGCATTTCGGTATGCGTTCACTCACTTGGAACATGATCAGCGTCAATTTAGGTGTAGGGTGTGGCAGTAGTGAACATATAGGAAATTCAAAACAAGTACACCGGCAATTTCTGTCACGCGTTGTGTAGCGAATTCCTTAAGTGGGACGAATTTTCTTGTACAACTATCACTTGCTCACTGCCGATCTTGCTACCGTGTGAAAAATGGAGCTCCACTTCACGAATGAACGAACTTTCCGTCGTGCACTCTTAAGATCTGTTCTGTCTGTTTGACCGGGGCCTCCGCTTATCAGATCTCGCCTGATAGGGTGATTTTCTTCAATAATTACCCCTTTGGTTTCCTTGGTTGTTTGTGAATTACCTCCTTTAGAGTTCACTGGTTCTTACAACTAATTTGACGTATTCCAGTTGACGTTCGATGAACTGCACCCACAACTTGTTCGCAGTCAAAACAGTGATTCTAGTCTTCGTGCCTTAGTTCTCTCACCCACTCCGTTACCTGTTTGCTGTCTTTGGAAGAGGACCGGTTAGGGCCGTGATCTTTCAAAGATTAGCATCCAGAAGTCTCACTGTGGTTGTGGTCACTACTATGTGGTATGCAGTGGTAACTGTGAACAGCCGAAGTGTTTCGTCTATTTTGCTATACTACTGTATTGCTAACGACGGGCAGTATGCTCTTCACAACCATCCGGTCAAACATCTAAACCAAAGAATATGGAATCGATCAGGAATCATTAATACGCAAACAAACGAGCTTTACTCAACCGAAGGTTCTTGCAGCATTTAATAAAAGTGTTTGTCAAAACAATGCACTCTGGTCATGCGCGATTGAAAATTGAATATCACCTGTCGCATTCCAACTGTTAGATCAAACTTTCATGCCAGGAACCGTCCAATGCCCTCCAGCGGAACATCCGTGCGTGACACTGTCAAGCTTTAATCTCACAATGGTCACTTCATTGACTATATCTGCTAACCTACACTGTTGTAAACTAATTGCTTGTGGTACTCCCTGAAATGGATTTAGTAAACATCATGTGTTTGTTTTTTAAGGTTTATTCGGTTCAATCGGAGCTTAATTTCACAGGACTTCAGCCTTAAATTGATTAGGCAGACACGTTTCCCATCTCAAATTGGTCTGAAAGGTGCGTAGCGTAGTTGATTCGTACTTCAGAAAATCTGAAAGATAAAAGCATGAACAGCACGAAGCAATATCATTTCACTGGACAGATAATGCCTTGCCGGTTGGCAGTGGATCATACTCGAGTTGATTCTGATTGAATAGGTCGTCGCTATTTTGCATAGCCTTGACGCAAGCAACTCGACTGTTTATCTCCAATTCACGCCCTAACGAACTGTCTAAACCGCTAATTACTCACAACTGCAGCTAATCCCATTGACTGACCGTCGTTTTGTTTGCACTGATCTTGCACAGCCATTGCCGGATTGCACTGTATTGTGTTCCAATCAAATCTCATTATCATGTTTTCTATAATAACAGAATTCAGTGAAGCCTGGAGTGGATAACCTTAAAGGATATAATTCAGACTAACCACTTATTTGTGTTGCTGGGAAATTTTTCCTACAGTAATGCTTTTTTACTTACACACAGTCTGGATGAAAATATGCTTTTAACTCGTAATGTTAAAGGAAAACGTAAAACGTTTCCATAATTAGAAACTAGCTAATTCTACTCGGTTCTTATACAGTTTTCCATTTACCTTGTACCCTTCAGTGGTTCGGACTCGCTCCATGCGGTTGATCACTTATCAGACCGGTGGGAACGAAGTTCGAAAACGTCCACCAACAAAGCACTAAGATTATCGGTGAGCCAACAGCAAAAAGAGTTAGTTGCTATGTTCTCCATACGTTTTCTTTAATGCAACTAATCCCATTAAGTTGTACGCCATAAATCGGGAAACGCTCGTTCTTCTCGTAAAGGAGTAAAATACATTTTCGACCGATGAAGAACGTCATCTAATACGCACACATCCCCACGTAGAAGCCTATCTTTCGAGTTTCATTGGGAAGCACTGATAGGAGGACGCGTGTCTTGCTTGGTGCGTCCGCCCACCACAACTGACCCTTCTCGAGTGTAACGGAACACGACCACTCAGTAGAACAGTCTGCAAATGAAGTAAAACCTTTGACACCGAACGATCAGGCAACTGTCAAACATAAACTACACCAAGATCCGTAATGTCCGCAAACTTAATTAATTGACGTCAGACTTTATTGTTTTTTTTCGTAGCTAAGGTAAGAATGCTTACCGGGTCGTCGCTGTTCACAGCCAGGAAGAAACCTATCTAAATATATCCACGTCTAAAACACAGTGGTCTGTTTGTTCCTAGGTTACTCACAGTCTGGATCATTTTTCATGTTCTGTTGATTGAAGGTGATACTTAACTTGTATTCTGCACGAAAATGGCTAATTGCTAGACGTGAAAGAAGGAAGTAATAGGCGATTGAATTTTTAGCGCTGACGGCACCTTGCAACCAAAAGACCGTGTGTTAAGTTAGGGTAAAATAGCCTTCTTGTGATTTCGGTCATCCCAATTCAGTTAATGGCCCCACTTTACAGACTACCTAGTCAAACAACGAAAGCATTTGTGTTGCTTCCTTAGTTGCTGACTCTGGTTGACGATTACTATGAGATCGAGTAGATAAGCTACTAGTTAATCACAAGACGTCTGTAGGCTTGTGAAGCTAAGAAGAGAGAAATATAATGAGTACCGTATCCTATCAGGACATCACTGCTCGCAGACTAGACAAGTTGTAATAATATCTCTGAAACATTTCTCAATTATGTTTGAATTTAAATTGTGTATATATGAAATTGAAACATTCCATATGTGAGTTCGCTTATCGCTGAAGCTACCTCCCTCCTTCTGAGCAATGTGTATTGCATTCTCACTTTGAATAAAGTGCACGATTAAATGTGCGCTTGCTAAGGTACTTTCAAATGCGCAGCATCCTGGCTGTGTACTGCTATGTTTGCGTTGTCTACTTTCGGTATTGTCGCAGTCACCAACTGAGATACAAAGCTGGCATTGTCATTGACGTTTGACAAACTATCTCAAGCGTAGACAGTTGTCTAATTGAATGATCCAATCAAACGGTTGGGGAGGATTTGGGATTAAACTAATCTCACTCGATCATTTCACAAGGAGAATAAGCGGAGTCGTTTTCTTCATTCCGATCGATAATCCCATCATGAGGATTTCTATGTTAGGTTGAAGTTAACTCCTTTGCCGAATCAATCGAGCATGGTTTTATTCTTTGCTAGGATTTCGGTGAAATGGTCGATAAGCTAAACAGTATCCACACAAAGTCGTGTTTGACCGTTTGAGTATGTTCGTTCGGTCATGCTTGTTGTAAGGTTACTTGTGCTATGATTAACACGCTGGTCACATAAGCACGAGAGCCGGAGTGTAAATTCCGGTCCTGACAAGAATATGTTGTAGTGATTAGCTCTAATAAGAGCAAAACTCTAATCTAGTGCCTTCTTTCGAAATGGGCTACCTAAACAGCTTAGCTGAACGTGAAGAATGTGATCCATTACGGGTAGTACTCAATTTGGAATATTCCGAATCTCTGAACCCCTATTACAGATTACTATAATTTCTTATCCCACCTTAACCGTGGATATGTCTTTTAATGACGTTCCATATCATGTCTACGGGCTGGATAGAAGAGGTCCATGGTTCCAACCGAGATACTTTTATTCGTTCCGTATTACAAAGCTCTTCTAACCATTCAAGACCAGACAATGTTACGTACGGTGTGAATGATTTGTCATTATGTGCTGATAATCGACTGAGAATTCACTACATCTATCGTTGACATAACTGTGCGTTGAGTGATCGTGTTTGTCGCAGTGTAGTCGATGACACCCTAGTTAGTCCTTAAGCAAGTTCTCTTCTTCACTGCTGATGACGATTCAGACGTTATTGTCTCTTTGGCGTTCTCCCAGCGTTACATGAGTGGTTGGGTTAAAAATTTGTTCTGAAACTCCGTGTGACTTTATTTCTCTCGATCCGATCGATATGTCTGACGTTAGGGAATAAAAATAGAATAAGCATTGGAGCCTTCTTTGTTGCCGTTTATTTCTTTCGGGTTCGTCGTTACTGCTATTTAGTGAATTTTTTGACGTAATTAGTGGCCCTGTTAGGCGATTTATTTGAGTGATTATAATAATTTGCACACTGAACTGGGTATTCAAGTTTGGTTTGCGTGTTCCTTGAAATCAGCATCATGTCTTCAGCAATCCTTGATAATACGTTTTTAACTACTTGTAAAATTTGGTGAAATGACGACCATCATGAGTAAAATAATAGTGGCCAGAATTCTGATACTCATTAGTCGAAGTGATAGCAGTAGTGTAGGTATACCTGGGAAGCTTTCAGTCATTCACCTCAATCGTCGTATGCTGTCAGAACTCGTTTTGAATGTGTCGATGAATGCTTTATGTGAACTTTTCAAGAATTCATGGTTACTATTCAGTCGAGTAGAGAAGGATAGCTTTATATGTAAATCTAGGTAGCGGATCTGTATCTCACACGCCAATTTGTTCATCTTGCAACAAATACTCGTGTGCTTATGTTACTGGCTTTAGCACATTATTGAAACAATGATGACCTCTGTGATTTTGTGTAGCAATGGAAAAATCTCAGTAATACATTACTAAGACTGTGCATCAACTTATGTTACTAGAATGACTGTTACGAATTAGTCCCACCACAGCATCAGAGTAACTGTGTCGTAGCAACTCCAACCTGTCATTCAATCGTTATTCATTCATTTTGTGTATGAAATTGCACGCTTGCACGCATTCATATCACAACAAATCTGAATCATTCATTGTTATTGCGTGGCAGTATATGAGCAATCATGCGCTGTGGGACAAAGAATGTCCCTTGTTTAGTTGCTTTGAAGTTGCGCAAATGTATGCTCATAACACTAGTTAGTTTGCATGGTTCTGATACCAGCATGTTTGTTAACTCACTACTGTTTCCATGTTTAAATTGAATCACAGAGATCATTCTGTTGATAAGTTATGGCAGGTGCATACGAAAACCACGATAAGATTAGAAACATCTGCCTTGAGCTCCTTAAATTTAATCTAAGTCTACTGTTGATCATGAGCTTCAGTTTGTGTGACAACATGATTGATGAGAGACAAACTGATTAACCCGAACTCCCTAAACATGTAGACGCACGTGTCATCGTGAAATCACTTTGCAGTATATTGCATCCTTTCAGTCAAACAGTACGATTGCAACAAAATTGTTTGAGAGCTTAATTGATCAATTATCAGACCTTCAGCCAACTACTGCTGACAACCTAGGCTGGCTTAAGACCAAACTGACTGATATAGCTAACGGGTTTATCATGACCCCAATCAGCGGCCGGTGTGCTATCACAAAGCAACACCTGCAATCACTAAAAGAACTTAAATCAAAAAATCTAGTAATACTTAAGCCAGACAAAGGCTCTGGGACAGTCATTTTAGACAGGGACGCATATGTACAGAAGATGTTGTCAATACTAGAGGACCGAACGAAGTTTCAGCAAATAGACACCGTAGACAACGTCAATGAAATAGAAGGTCGCATAGCACGGCATCTCGAACTCCTCTTACAGCTGCGCTTAATCGATGACAGGACTTACAAAGCTCTTAAACCATGTGGGTCGTCGACACCTCAGCTCTACGGCCTCCCTAAAACACACAAATCTGGGATGCCTCTTAGGCCTATCCTGGCAATGACCAATTCTCCGTACCATAAATTGGCACGTTGGTTAGTCGAAATCCTAACTCCATTGAAACAAAAGTTTCAAACACATTCTATTAAAGATTCTTTTGAATTGATCAGTGACTTAGAAAACATCAATCTTGCTAATGAGTTGATGTGTTCTATAGACGTTCAGTCACTATTCACGAATGTCCCGTTACACGAGACAATCGATTTTATTGGTGAGCTCGTTGAAATGAGCCACATTACTCTGCCTCTACCTAATGATATTCTGAGGGAAGCATTATTGTTATGTACTGAAAACATCAGCTTCCGTTTTCTTGATCGGTGCTACCGCCAAATAGACGGGGTAGCCATGGGAAGTCCATTAGGGCCCATCCTGGCAGACTTTTTCATGTTAAAGATTGAGCGGGAGTTAGCCACAGACATAGCGGGTCTGTCATATTACAAACGCTACGTCGATGATACACTAGCGTTCAGTCGGTCCAAGCAGGCAATAGATAACCTAGTGCAGCGCCTAAATAGTTGTCATCCCAACCTGAAAGTAACATGTGAATTTGAGACCGACAACTGTTTGCCGTTTCTAGACATACTCATTAGTCGCCGGGAGGATGGCTCTATCAAAAGAGCCGTCTATAGGAAATCCACGTGGTCGGGTCAATACCTGAACTTCGGTAGTTTCACACCGGTCCATCACAAACGCGCACTGGTGAATACACTATTCACACGAGCAAGACGAATCTGTACACAGGACAGTCTTGCGAAGGAATTAGACTTGATCACATCTATACTACAATCTAACGGGTATCCAAAAAGGTTCATAGAAAGGCATAGTAGACCGAAACCACCTTCCGAACAGGTGGCCACAGTTAGAAAAAAGAAGGTTTATATAGAATTGCCTTTTAAAGGTGATTATAGCATGCATCAAACAACCCAAAGACTAGTGAATTTGATTAAACGAACATTTAACGCAGCGGAACTCTGTGTATTAGCCCGGACCCAGAAACTGCTTGTCCCTTCAATCAAAGGAGATCAGCCTGTCGGTGCCACCTCACATTGTGTCTACCAATTTACATGTAACTGCAAAGAAAGTTACATAGGCAGAACCGAGAGGTGCTTGATCTACAGAGTGTAGGAACATTTGCCTAAGTGGGTGCAGCGCTCTGTATTACAGAAGAACGACAGTGTTGTTGAAACACGCAGGCAACCGGCGTCCGCAGTCGCAAGACACGTCCTGACCACTGGTCACGTTATCGACCCAATTTGTGCATTCAGAGTCCTATTACGTCACTCCAATCCAAGATTCTTGCGGTTTGCTGAGGCGGTCGCAATCAATCGACTGAAGCCGATCTTGTGTGTTCAGAAACAATTGCTCGTAAACTTGACCCTTCCCTGGACGTAGTGACCTTTCCTAAACCACCGATTGACTATCCACCCTGCTCCCTAACTGCTCTATATAAAAAACCCGTTTCATGTTATTGCAAATTTGGTACTGATGAGTCAATACGAAATGCTTGTATCTACCAGTTTTCGTGTTCTAACAGTTTTGTTCAAAATTGTTTCAAATTGTTTCAAACTCGTCACATACGCTCATACCTTTTAGTTACCTACTAATCGAGAACACCGTCATTGTGGCACTTTCAGAAAAGGCCCAGTGATTGTTGTCGTGTCTCGTCTGGCGCGTTCACGCATAGGTTGTACGTAAAACTTGGGTGAGCGACGCACTTTAAGCGTTGGGTTTCCGGGAATTTCGAATCGACCATCCACTGGTTTTGTCCAACAAAACACTTGCTCGTACGAGCAATAGATAGACTAACAGCGTGTGTTGTGTAGATACCATTAATTACCCCATTTTGATTATACCCGATTCAGACAAGAAAAGAAACGCGTAGCGAACAAGCTCGTCTTCGGTGTTTCATCATCAGGCTAAATACAGCACATTTATATAGGTTCGATGGGATGGTAGATAATGTATTATTGAGGTTCTAATTGTCAGCTTATAGTTTCTGCTTGATTTAGGTCATGCGACTCAGCTGCGTAACAGTGATCATGTGAGCTATACGAAGTCTGCGGGGGAAAAAGTGTCATCTGTGCGACCATTCTATCCTGGGTTTGTATGCACGGCCATGGAAGGTTCAACGTTTTGACTGACCCTTTTGTGGACGCACAATGGTGGTGAATGCGATCGGATTGCCATGGCCTCTGCAACTGATAGTATATGACCTTCAACCCGCTTCGATTGCATTCCACATATTCGACAGATTGGCTCGAACTAATCTGTCGGACCGATCAGGTGGTTGGACTCGATCAAATGCGAGGCGACCGCAAACGAACAGGGCCTTATCGACCCTCCAGTGATTGCAGCCAGTCGGAAAGGCCCGCTGAACCATGCTTTAGCTTAAAGGTAAAGTGGCTTATTTTGACAGTATACTAAGGTGGCGTAATGAAAAACCGTCCTTGAGCCTCCAAGATTATGCTTATCTTCATGTACGCGGGATTAGCTTGTTTAGCTTGGCTGAGTCTGTTCTACTAATCACATCTTTACCAATTGCCTGAAAAAGACAGCAGAGATTGACGTGACCGTATGTATTCTTCATTGAACCCAACTGATATCCTACATTTCAACATCGGCGGGCGATTCAAAGCTCGTATGAATGCCCTAAGCAGTCTTCGTCTTTAATTTGTAACACAGAGTTCGTTCCATCCATTTCAATAACCTGACAAAAAGGTAAATGTTTGCGAAGTGTTAGCATTTCGTCTATTCTCATCAGTCACACAAAACCAGTGATTGTATATAACCAGGGCGTAGAAGCGACAATACCAGTTGAAAGCAGCGTATACTAATAAAAACCAGGATCACTTCTATGGCAAATATGCTGACTGCGTCGATAACTTTCGAGCGCAAAAATGTGGTCGATACTGCTACAGCAGACTAGTTTCCTTGAATACCAGCAACTTCGAGTTGCCATTACCTGGCAGCATAACGAGAGATGCCGATGGGTCAGTAATACATTAGGAACCTTGTGAATAACACCAAGAGAATATTGGAAGCCGATGGTCCGGACAAGTAGGGAAGTATTCGACAATGATCAGACAATTTATCTTTTTTCTCGATAACAGAACACCGTGGGTGAGATTTTTGCCGTTTATGTTCGACAAGGTATTTTAGTGAATGTAGCGTATAATTTAAGGCCTATAAAAATTGGTTGTCGATTCGACACTACCGTTAAAAACAAGAGTTCACCTTGGCGATTTCAGCATCAACAAACGAATGACTCAAAAATACCTTCTAAACTTAATGAGTGGTTACGGGATTATCGAACCCGCTTATGACCATACGCAACTGTGCTTATTTGGCGTCCACTGGAGACAAATTGCAACAAACTCTTGACATACAAAATTTCGAAAAATATTTGGTGTTAATCGATCGTCCTTCCAGTTACATCATGTGCTCACAATCAGTTCTTTAATCTATCAACAAAAAGCATCATCCCATTTGTCGCACATGGGCGGAAAAATTGTTGTACGGCACAATGGTACATGCTTGCAAACTGAAGGCGTTGATCACCTCTAATCAGCTGACAGTCACTGAAGTCACGTACGCCCATTTGCTCTGACCCTATTGCTTCGCATCGAGTGTTGGCTCTAATCACGTGTGACGAGCTCCTGAGCCATGTGCGATGACGTATCCGTCTCATGTTTACTGCGCGTGATTTAAACGCTTGTTATGGTCAGCGTACCATGTGACTAATCGATATTAGACGTAGAAGTATTCGCACAAGAAGTAGACACCAGGAAAGGCCCACTTCGTACACAAGCTGCACGGAAATGACTCCGCCCTGAGTACTTACAAGAGAAACCGAAAACATTCTCTGACAGACGTGAGGGCATTTGTGAAAAAACTTTGGTGAACACATTTATAAACGATGTTGATTGTAGCAGTCAGAACTGTGACAGTCCTGGTGATCTCAGCGTTATATGCAGGTCAGTTAAAATGGACAGTCGAAGCCGTGAAGCCATATAGAATTCAGAAATTTCACATTTTGACTCAGCTGATGATTCCAGCGTGAAATGTTTGAGAAATCCTGCCTGACCGATCAGTCCCTTGAGTAATTTGGTGGCTACTATGTGACATAGAAGGTTGGGTGGGTAGATGAGTCTAAGCGTGAAATTTCTGAACTCCTGGTGTGGCTCCGTAGCTTAGCTGATAGGTATCATGCAGAGTTTTGGCATACTATTCCCGGTGGTTTCTTAAATCTAGCCAAAGCCGAGATTTTTCGCACCTAGGTCTCTTCGAAAGTAACAAACAAACCTCGCCACTTATCACCGATGTAAGTTTGAAAGCAAATACTTGGGGGCGCTGTTGTACAACTGTTCGTATCACGGAGAGCGATTTTCCGGTTTTCAGCCAGGGGCATGTCAGTTAAACCGTTCCCTTCAACTGGGATCTGAACATTCAAGATTTGTCTTTGATTGACTACGGTGTTTCGGTTACCATAACTAAAAACAGATCGAAGGCTGTTTACCATCAAGTTCGCAGTGAAGTTATTCACATTGTTCAACTGTTCATTGCGTTCAACCATCATTGTGTCTTTTTCCATCATTTTCTTGTATAAATCGCATATTTACTTGATTATTTTCACGCCTACAAATCAGTTCATTACGCTGCCGTATAAGATTAACTGCCGGTTACCCAGTTTACAATATATCTGACAGCCGCTCACTTTCAGTCGTCATTCGCAAACACACTGAACACTTATTGGAATGTGTTCTACCATTATTCATGTAAGATTTAAATGTACACGGTGAAGAACAACGACCTTAGTAAGAGATGAGAGCCGTCACCCGGAAACACAACTGACTGTGCAGAATGGTCCAGAGGAAACAAGGAACCATCCATGCTAGCCAGTGTAGTGTAGGCTGGCCTTCTGGCCACTAGCTCGTCTACAAATTGGTCTGTTCATCTCTGGGTCAGGAGACGTTTGTTAATATGCACACGAACAACCATTTTTTGAGAACGCAGAAGAGATGGTGGTGTGTTTGTTGTATTGTGTAAAGCAGTCTACTTCGTTAAGACTAGTACGTCAAACGAACAAACAAAGCAAAGCAGCCTATTTTCATTACTGTGCCTGGCCTTCGTGTGAGAGATGGTCCTGGAGATCGATTCGCCGAGCACTCATGTAGTCATGACACACTGGAGATTCCAAGTAAACATCACTATACTATACTTACGAATGCAATTTGACCAATTAACATTCTCTATGGGCGAACAACCACTGATATTCCTATATGCAATCCTTTTTTATTCATTTGCGTTGTCAACCTTCTACTCTACTGTTCTTGACCGATAACACGATTAATCATCATAACGTCATTTATTAATACGAACTGACCGTATGCGCCTTTGTTTACAGCGCTACGCAATAAACTCTTCCTATGGGCGAAACGTTTACATGTTGAACCGATGTCTAGACGATATACAGCATTTCGGTAAACGTTTGAACAAATGCGTGATAATGGATTCGGATGGCGCAAGTGAGTGACTTCTTTTTATTTCGACTGACAAAATTGTGTTCATTCACCCTTGTGTTGGATTCTGGGGCTTGGTAGTCAATTATTTCGCCACAATATTATCTCTTTCCTTGATCAGTGTGTGCAAAAAGAATGTTCAAACTTGGCAATTCAGTCAAGCACAGGGCTTCGAACTCGGATTATGATCGTGAGAGACAGGTTGCTCAAATTACGATTGCCAGATAAATCCTGTCAAAAAAGAGTCATTTCTTTCTAACCAAGACGTTCTGAACACTAAATTACCGGTTAACATTAATAGGAGAGCTTCCGCGTTTTCTATTCAGATGTAAAAAACTCAGCACAGTCACTGAGCTAGTGGTTCTGTTTAAGCTTGGTAGCGTTGACTAGGCTATGCTCAACGGGAGTAGTATTCAAAGAGCTCGCATTAAAAGCACATTTACTTCTATCAGACATTTATTTGCAGTTAGCTTGTTGTCGAGCTATTTAGCTCCAACATGATCTGAGTCAGTAGAAACGATAATTTGTTAAGTAAATTTGTAGTACTTGTTCGTCAATGTTTGCATTATAATTCTTTATCAAATCTTAAAAGGTTTCGTAGTCATTTAACTGTCACGAGTCATGCTACAAAACCTGTTGACACTTCGTAGATGATATTGAACACAGTCTATCTCGAGGTGTCAGGTTGTATTGGTTAACGCTACAAGGTCACCAAGAGATAACTGCATATCTCACAATGCTCATACCTTAGCAGAAGCAACAAGAGAAGTTTCGTTTATTGTTAGGTCCATCAATTAGGGTTAGCCTGAACCGGATTCGAATTTACAACTTTTCTGGTTACCAACCGAAGATCTGAAGTACACAAAACCATCAGTTCTGTCCGTTTGGTGGAAGGTATCATGAAAAGGTAGATAATACCACATACCTTGCTCGGGGCTGAAGAACTGCTACGGATTACTATAACTGTGCAATTTTTACGTGAAAAAGATTATTAAAGACAGTACAATAGTACTTTTGTCAGAAAGACTACAGAATATCAATTCTCACTGACATACCTGGTCTTGTAATAACACGACATTTCGCTTCATCCTAAGCAGAGCGAACTTTGGTTTAGATGAGGTTTTAATTAGGCTCTATCCGGACATCATATCGTTTACCAGTTAACATTGGTTCAGATATTTGACCAAATAGCTAAGGTTGATATCATAGCAGCTGCCGTGTGCAACTTCTGTTCAGTTGCATTTCCTTTGCTGACACTCACTGAGAGAACTTGCCGCATAATGAGTAAAAAGCAACCTAGAATACAGTCTTTTGTACTGAAATAATTGGAACGAAAAGGAACAGATTGCAGTTAAACTATATAATGAGAAGCAAAAAGCCATGCAACTGAGATCATTGATTAGAGCAACGTTGATTCACCTGCAACCCCATATTAGTCCTTCAAATTCAGTTGCGCATCTACCGGTTTTCACATTTCTTGTATCTTTAATTCACAACAACATAAAATCTAAAACATGCAATTTTCCAGCCCTTCTGTTTACCACAGAATTATTCAACTGCAACCTGAAAAATTGGGCTGCCTAGGTTGTCGAGCTCGGTAACAGTGTCATAACCTATAACTTACAACGACCGGTGTGCGGTGCCTACTCATGGTTTTCTTTCTGTTCACAATGCTATTCTGTAGTTGTTCTCAAATCGGATGGCGTGCAAGTTCCAACTAGATATGCGGCAATCGATTGTGTTAGGAAGATCAAATACTCTCTGAATTTGAACCAAGAAGTTGAAGCCGATGCTCCAGAAGCTGCGCAAAAAGTGTTTATCCGTCTGATTAAATTCGTTCGGTGGTTGGACGGGATTGCTGGAAGTCGAATAGTCCCGAACTTTGACGAAAATTTGGTCCGTGATGTAATTGAACCACTCTTGACGGACCGAACTTTGGAGGCTGTACGGGAACGCTTGACACCGCCTTTGGAAGAATTTTGGGCTGGTTTGGGGGCTCCTTGGAATACATCCTCGTGAGTCTTCACTATTCTTAAATTACTGTTAGGTAATTACAGCTGGGAAGTGCCTGCAGATATAGGAATAACTGGCAAATTAAAAGAAAGTCAATCTTAAGCGTTCCTAAAGTGGGCGCATCCTCTGCATCGGTTTCGGGCGAACACCATACAACGAAATGTACGTATTCGGTGCAAAGACTTCTACTAATGTGCGATCAATTTTCTATGTCTGCCTCGCAGTTCATCATTCGCTGGTACAGAATGTCACTTTGTAATCTATAAGACAACCTCATCACCATATAGCAGTTTTGAAGAAGCGGGTAATGACGTTTAATAACTGACTTGGTCAACAGTGACGGAAGTGTGTAGAGTGCACGCGGAAGTCAGTTGGTTAGCATTGTCAAGGTAAACATAATTATAACTCTGGACGGATTGGTTTTTCTACCACAAAGTTGACCTTAAAAGAGACTTGCTGCCTGCAACCGGTCGGCTTAACCAGTGCTTTATAAGCATTGTTAAATGTCTGTCTGAATTACTAGTTCAAATGAAATCAATGATTGTCATATCATCTGTGACAAATGATGTAAGTTCAACAGCCTACAGAATATGAGGCAAAAGTTAATCCTGCTGTAGTATGAACAGTGCGGAATGAAGACACCCGGGAGTTCCCGTAAAGATGGGTCGATGTTTTATTACCACATTTGTGAATAAGAGTGACTTGATAACTTGCAAATTTTGCTGTGTGTAACCATTGTTCTACATCTGGTAACAAATGTGTTGTAGCTAGAGGAACGATTTTTAGATAACAAAACTTTTTTAAACGGTGCACCCCTAGGGATTCTCGGGAGTTCAGCACGCACGCGGCTGATCGTCGGGTACCAGTTTTAGATCGACGCCACCTATTGAAATATTCAGATTGAACCAATGTAATGGAATTTACATCCCAGCTTTTGTAGTGGTTTTCACGAAAAACTAACTGTTGGCAGTTTAATCACTAATGATAGTTTTGAATTTGAACTTCACTCACATTTGACCGCAGCTTTCGCATTCAGATAGACTTTGCAGCCAGCCTCTTTCGAAAAGAAGCACTGGACTCGGGTTTCGCTCTCATTAGAGCTCATCAGTAGTGCATATCTTTACCACCTGTTTTGAAGTCCTAATCGCGGGGTTATCGATTGGAGTTAACAGGAGAGTTACTGTCTCTCTTCTCGAGACGATCGGGCAACCTGATCACTGCTCACAAACGAGAGTGGTTGAGCGTTCAGATTTGAGTATTTGGTCGTATCTAGTGTGAGGTGAATGGCGCAGTGGTCAACACGGGTGCCTCATGAAAGCGTGGCCAGAGTTCAGTTCTTGGCCGTGGCAAGTCTAGTACTACTTTTCGGAGGAGGCTGACTGGAAAGTCTGTCTGAATGCGAAGGCTACGATCAAATGTGAATGAAGTTCAACTTGAAAATAACCCAAACCTCTGACTACTCATCAGTAAACTAATGATAGTAATTAGGTAAAAGAGTCAACGGGGTCTGAATTTTTATGGACGGTAGAATCCCAACTCATCATGTCATCGTACAGTATGAGATTTGTATTCTCTTTCGTGGACTGCGTAACTGAGCACATACACAAGAAGTCACGTTACTGTTAATAGCGACGAACTTGTTCACAAGTGCCATCTCAGTTATATGTCATGTGCATGTGCACGTATCCTAAGGTCCTTCTGATTGTTTACTACAAAGATTATCATTAAGAGAATCTGGCTTTTGATTGGAAAAATGATTGACTTTCACTCGGTTCATAACAGCACACAATAGCTAATAGCCGGTCAATATGGTTCTCATTCATTTTTCGTCTGGTTGTCCATACATGGCTTCAGGTACTTCTTTCTCAACGACACACACTTTTAACAGAACTGACAAACTGAAATGCCTTGAGCAAAGGTATACCGGGCTGAAGTAGGATACGTTTCGCATTATACAAGACAACAAATGAACTCTGAACTCCATCCGCTTAAGTGAGAGCAAGCCACGACCATTCGCATTTTAACAACCAGGTGGCAGTTTGCGACAATCTACATCTGACCGCTCATAGTCCAAATGTTTTAGAAGAGGAATAGTTTTTAAAATCATACACAGCGGATTTACTGACATTGACAGATGTGTGCAGGAGAACTGGAGCGTTGACCGTGAATCGATCAGACGTGTAGAGTCTTTCATGCGTTCCGCAATATAACATGTTACAACGGCAATTTAATTCTTCTCACTAGTAATACAGCAAGTCTACTGTTTACAGTTATCAGTTTAATTCAAGCCGAAAAGCTTTGGTAGAGACAGTTGGTTTCACTTTTTTCATCTAGTACAAAAGTGGAACACTTTTTGCTATCCAGAGTCGATAACAAATCAGGCATGCGAAAGATAAGCTTCAATTGACCAATGTTTTTAGATAAGGACAGTTGTCCGCGACTAAAAATCTGGTAAGTAACTTTAGCATTTATTCTTATCAGTAGTCTGAAAATGAAGATCTCAATCGGCTTGAAACCATCTACTACATTGAACTTCCCCTCAGAGTTATTATTGTGTAGCTCGTTCACACCAGTTAGTGTGAGTGGCGAAAGTACACATCAGATTGTTCGTTTATGTTGGCAATAGCTGCAAGGGTTCGAAATCCATCGTAGGCGTCACTTGGTGATCAAACGGTTGAGAGGGTCCGCTCTCAAAGCCAAAAACTCCCAGTGTGAAGCCAAGTCAGACTAACTCTCCCCGATGAGTCCCAACAAGGCGATACAGGTTGTGAAACCTCAGATCGAGGATGTTACCATGAAATATTACAATACTTCGGTTACCTACCGGAGGTCGCACAGTTGTGTTACTGCAGATTTAACATCCCTTAATTTCGGCAGCCGCTCCACATTTCGATAGATTGACCTGGCCACTGAGATAGGCCGGTTGAATCTATTGGTTAAGAACCCAACCGGACTTTGATGAAGTGCCATTTTCTGTGGTAGCATAAGCAGCATGTGCATCTTACTTCAGATTTGCCAAAACAACATCACCATTATCGTGACTGTCATCACTCACCAATTAAGCGCTCACGATGAGTCTCGATTGCAAACGTCCTACCAGATGCTGAAGATAGAAAATCAAAATCATTGTGTTCTGCGTTTGATTGCCTTATCGAAAAAATCAGTACCAGGCCATCTCAGTTTATTAGAGAAGTGATATCCTTTTAATAGCGAAATAGCGGTGTTTACATAAACCGTCGCCATATGACGACAAGCTTGTTGCGTTTTGAGTGACCTGTTCGTTACTACTTTCCAAGACCTTGGCTCAAATTGTTTCAATGACGATCTCTTACAAGCAACCGAATTGGCGGCTCACCAACATTTGAGCGAATGCCATCGCTTGATCACAGCATCGAAACTAACAACTTGTACGTGAACTCTGATTGGACGAACGTCCTCAAATCAGGAAACCGTTCCAATGCAATTTCATTGCGCTTCGCGAGCTGCATTCCTCATTCGAAGTGGTTTCCATGAAAGTTTTTCACTATTGTCAAGTGACTGGTGTCTCACTTGAATTTTAACATCGTTCACTAAATTAATTCAACTTCACTAGAACGTGACTGGTCTTCCAAAAGACAGCTATTTCGAACAATTATATTTGTAGAGGCATACCGTCTAAATCATTCCATCAAAGCCTCTTTCGGCCTCGATGTCTGCTCGCATCGGAGATGAATCACAGTTTGTCACATGATGTCCAGTGATTACGGTCAGTCACGCACAGTGGTCACAATGGTGGGCGCACTAAGCCATCGGTTCACCAGAGAGAGTTATGCGCACTTTACATCAAATGAGAAACCTGAGTGACAATCTTCAAGTGTTATGTTTCCAGCAGACAAATAAAACCATTTGATCACCAAAGATTAGACATATTTACAAGCCACAGCGAGCCGACGGATACAAAGTTTTTCCAGTGGGGCATTTATAGAACCTAAAACAGGGGGTGGTAGTTGCCTCTTCGGATAACCACGTTGATCATGGTAGGGCTTGCGTAAATTGTTGACCTCTCCAAGCACGCTGGAAAAGTAAATTAGCTTCAGAGTTTACTTCAAAGTTTCTGAAGCAACAAGAATCAGTTTATCACACTTCAGGTAAAAACGTTTATTCACTTTTGCATAAAGGAACGGGTGTCCATCAAACTTCACGTACTTCCACGCTCAGACTTACACGCGCAAGAACCTATACGTGAATGACATCGCTTCATGCGCTGATGAAACTTTTTCAGTGCAAATATCACGTTTGGTAAACTGTCCCTTAGATAAACCGTCAAACCGAACTACCAACTTCGCCACTATTCCTAACAAGCCACTGTTGAACCGTCAATATAAGCCTTGTGTTTGAGGATTGTAAAAATCGTAAAAATTATGGAGGGAGGCTTACGGTGTGGTCTGTTTGCTGTTGAACGAAACTCCAACAGATCGGTGGGATTATCTCTCGTTCCTTTTACTGGCAACGTACTCATAGTTTCACTGTTGGCTGTGAATGCGCCAATTCCTTGTCTTTAGCTACATATTTGTTCGAATAATCCTCTCCACTAAAAGATTGAAAAGAGGTGGAATACCCACGGTCGAAACATACTTGTCAATATACTTGTGGGCATTTTCTTTCATTCCATTTCACAAGAATGGACAAATCTTACCGATACAGAAGTCAACGAAACAGCAAGCGGACTGGGTAGCACAGTATGAACTGAAAGGTAGATGGTGATCTCATTTTAATCAGAAGAAATGTTTGTGTTGTTGGTACAGTGTGGCTGTGTATTATAACTTATTCAGGGGAACTGTTTACAAACAGGGCTAAACTTATGTTCTTCAAAGTGTCCAATTCCACAAAAGTAAGGAACGATATATAACTAACTGAGACATCTGCTTGAAGTAGACCTATCAATTCGTCACACTGTACTGCTCTGTATTCCTATACTCTAGGCTATATCAAGTCGCAGTATCACGCTGTAGTAACCATTATCTGCACCGTCCATGAGATTGGAGCCAAGTTCCATAAGTAAACAAGTCAGCTGTTAATTTCTATGTTTCGATAGCTGAAATTAGTTTTTAATGACGGGAATATCCATACGATCAATCCTAAAGATGTTCAGCTTTGTCATTCAATCATTGACCTAATGTGTAGAGACTGAAAATTCTTGCAAATTGCTAATTATTTACCAGAATGAAAATAGTTTGGCTGTAGACGCCTTAAAATCGACCGATACTGGTTAATAACTGAAGGTTTTCAGTATCCATTTCAAAGAGTCTACGTTTGACCTGTATACCATTTAACCCTTTGATCACATGCCTGCACAACCTTCCTGTCTGCTTTCAACGTCGTTGAGATTCTCTATTTCGATCACCCAATCTCTGCATAGCAGTCAGTTACCAGAGTTGATTCAGTTTAGTCAGGTCCGAATGTCCAAATGTTGTTGAGGTACAGAAAGAGCGAGTCAAATTACTAATTCTCTTGGCACAACTCTGTTCACTTGAGGGTTATTATACCACTGGTATCGCAACTCAGTCTAGGCCGGACAGAGCGAATGGTGGACCATATACTTAATACATACTGAAATCATCTCAACAACACGGTTGCTCGATTGAACTATCCGGTGTCTCCTCCTTGCCTCCTATTAACTATGGTGTCCTATCAACCTTCTTCCTGGAATTAGCCGTTTGGAGGATTTTCTAACTCTGTGTGCACATGCCTGATGTGTGGTATTGGCTTGCCACTCAAGTTTCCCACTCTACGGTATACGTGTGAACTGGCACCTACCGAAGTAAAGACTCAGTTTGCCAATCATGTGTACCACAGGGTGTCACTGACTTTGAGCACCGAAAACAGTTTGCACCAGCTTATCTTACGAAGGCAGGTAGCACTGAACAATGAAAGTCAAAACGTTTGCACTGTGGTCGAAGTGGCTGTCTGTTCAGAAACAAGTAGGCAATGTCAAAACAGACCGCCAGCCAAGTCCTAACGCGGAACACAAAGTTTTGATGAACACTATCACCAGAACTGGTACCTTACCCACATCTGGCACCCATCGCTTCAGTGTATTCATCGTCAGTTACATTCCAGTAACCTGTAACAGTCTATGAACTTACCTTCGAACAACACATCGCTTGCTCAGGTATCGATCGTGTTTGGAAAAACAAAGTGCTATTTTCTGTGATTTAGGTCTTGTGACAAACGTTTATACAACGGTTAATTTGAGGTTTTCCATAATTAACTGCCTTCGGTTGTGGTTTTTGTCAAATAAGTTGAAAAGCTTTATTTGAATACATGCACACAGATCGCAATGGCCAAATCCAATTACGACATACATACCACTGTTCCACACAACTCCCAAGAACAGCGTGACTGATTTGGTTCGAAAAAGGATTTTCCGGACATCCAGTTCGGTGAGCTAATGTTTTTTGCATATTTCGGACGGTGTGTGTTACATACTTTCTGTCAGACTATATTTACACGTTTTGTTAGGTGCGCGCGAAGTTTCAGAGTAAAATTTAACGTACGAATTCGCGATTACTTACACTTTTGTGAATTTCAAGTTTGAAACAATTTGATCCCTCAAGTAGTTTGAACAAAGCAGTTGGAACATGAAAACTGGTAGATGCAAGCATTTCGTATTGAATCATCAGTAATATTACTACTCATATATCGTTTATTTTGAAGAGCAATGTATACAACTTCTTGCAAAGAAGGAACAAGCGGCGACACCAGTATGAAATAAGAGAAATGGAATGGGGATTATGCAGAAACAAGCTCACAGTCAAATGTTACGCGCTGCGTAGTTGGCAACATTGTACAGTTAACAGGTCCTTGCGTAAGAATGACAAGCGTTAATAGTTCAAGCATCAAACAAAATGTTAGGGGTGTGTACCAAACAGTGTGCAAAAAAGTGGAGGCACAGGATAGGAGAAATAAAACTCGGTAAAGGTGAAATAGTATACAGAGTAAAGCCCACAGAATCACAGACTCTTCAGGGCACAAAGGTGCTATCACAGTCAAGGCTCACGCATCGGGACAGAATGTCCTTCATAGAGAGACGACTGTCAGGGAGGTGGCAACAGTCAACGCCAGGTTCCCCGCATATAGGTGTCGTAAGTTTTCATGGAACCAAGAACAGTTAGTAGACATAGATCAGTGACTGCATAGGAAGGCAATCCGAGTCGAAGAATAGCACTACATGAAGAAGGGAACATGATTCCGCGAAAGGAAATAATCACAGGTGAATGAGAGAGAGAGAGTTCACCTCACAGCTCATGGTATGGAGGGTGGACAAAATGGCAGCTTTATGGGAGTCAGTACCGTATTTCGCAATCTTGTCGGTCCAGGCAAGTTGGCAACGGTAGTCGTCCACTATACTGACATCAAGCACCACAGCAGCGCCGCCACGAACCGCGATCACATCGGGTTTGATAAACGAGCTCGCCGTTGGTACTCGCAGCTCCTCGAAGACTGTATAGTCCAAGTTACGCAGTCGTCTCGCCAGGTCTTTAGCCACGCGGTTATGTCGAGCACAACGCGCATCGTGAGTGATCCAGCATGATTGCAGAATATGAGCGAGGCTTTCTGGTTGACCACAGTTGCCACGGCAGAGAACTGACTGGCCGCTTCGGTCACCTCGTGAGTTTCGGACCTTGGTCCGCAGCAGACTACACCTGAGCTGGATAGCACGAATAAAGATCCTGGGGAAGATGCGATCTGGATTGAACAGCCAACGATTGGAGAGTGGAGAGCGTGATACTTCCCGAAGACCACAGCCATCAAGCGAGTGATAAAGCTTATCGGACCATGCAGAGTGGGCTTCCTCCTTGCTCGTCACCACTACACCCTGGACGCGTACCGGGACATTTACTTCCCTCAGGATAGGGCCAAACGAATGGTCTTTGACCACATTCCGCAGAACTGGACATTGACTAGAGAGCAGTCTCTCCAGTCGGGATTTGCGCGAGATGGGGATAGTGGTGGATAAACTCGGGATGCCCAGACCCCCCAAACGAATTGGGGTGTGGATGTAGCTGATGGGCGTGTCCTTGGGAAGGCGCAGCCATTGCCGAACAAACTGGCGGACGGTACAGTCCATTGCTTTGAGCGTGTTCCGGTGCACTCGACTCAGTATCAACGAGTGATTCATCTTGGGGATCAAATGTTGTCTCAGCAGATCTAAACGTTGATGCGGCTTCAATGGCGCTCTGGTCGTTTCGTCCAGCATCGTGCGAAGCTGCAGACGGTGATTAGTGAATGCTTTACCTTTCCAGGTGAACGGGATACCTAGGTAGGTCACCGTGTCAATGGCGCTTAGTGAGCGGATAGTATCCGGACCGAACTGAATAGACTCGTTGGAGATGGCGGTCACATTGTGTTTGTGATCACCGCGAATGACCATCAGTTTCGTTTTGCGCGTGTTGATCTGCAGCCCGGATAATTCCAGAGCACTAGCGGCGGCTGCAAGCTTCTCGGAGAGTCGCGTGGGGTTTTCAGCAAGGAGGATCAGATCGTCGGCATAGGCAAAACCGCTGACCAGTGTGTCGTGGAACTGGTAGCCAAGCTCCGGTCGAGAAAGGGCCAGCACCTCATCCATCGCCATGATAAACAAAAGCGGGGACAGTGGGTCACCCTGGCGAACGCCACGCTGGGACCGAAGGACGGTGCTGCCAAGCGTGACGGAAGCATTTCGATAAGAGTCCGCGATGTAATGAGTCAGAGGTGGAGGGGCGCCGAAAGCTTGGGCCGATCTGATAATACAGTCCTGCGAGATGGAGTCAAATGCTTTGGACACGTCGATAAAGGCCGCACACAGACTTGAAGAGGTTGCACATGAGTTCCGAAGCAGCGCATGGAGCAGTGAGGTCGCCTCGAGGCAACCGTCACGATGCAGGAAGGCAAACTGAAGAGCGGGCAGATGCAAGCGCGCGTTCCAACGATCAGCCAATATCTTGTGAAAACAACGAATCAACGTCGAAGATACGGCGATTGGTCTGAGCTCGGTTGGAGATGAAGGATTATTAACTTTCGGAACAAGCGTGATGCGAGAGCGGCACAGATGGATCGGACAACCTTGGGTCAGCAAGAAAAGGTTGAAGTATCCGGCCAGGGCATCAGCTTTCATGCGCTTCAAATGTTTGGGCAAAAGCTTGTCCAAACCCGGAGCGGTGTTCTCCATTTGCTTCAAAGTGCGTGATACCTCATCTCCGGTGATCGGGTCGACCAATGACCAGTCCGGCGGCAGAATCGTGCGGGACGGTCGCTCATCAGGGTGCGGATGAGCCGATAGTACTTCGGACCAGTATTCGTTGGAACTATCCGGAAGGCCACGGTTCATTTTGTAGGCAGTTCTCCAATTGCCAGAAAAAACTGCAAAAGCAGCATCTTTCCTGCGCTGGTGGTACAGCGTTTGAATCGCTGCATAGTTAGCTCTCCGTATCTGTTTGCTGGTCACGAGGGCTCCGACGTTAATGCGAGCACGTCGTCGGGTAGTCAGTCGCCAGGTGTACGGAAACGCTTGAGCGGCATGCATGTTCAACAGCGACTTAGCTTGTACCATCGTGAAAATACCTGCCTGAAGACCGCGGGTAATAGCTTGTAGTCCGTCAGTTTGTAAAGAAGCCTCGCTATTAGACTGAAGTTGGATAATCACTGTTTGGATTGAACAGGCAAACCACTCGGAGTTTTCAGCAGCTTGGAATTCAGTACCAGATGTCACGTTGGTCTGCGAGACGGTGACTAGATTGGCAATGTGGACAGGATTCCTCTGCCAACTCAGTGCATACAGACTCTCCCGGATGCTCTCCACAGTACGACCTGAGAAAAGTGGCAGGAGCCGATTATGGAGATCTCGTCGAGTGGGGCACGACGGGGCCAGCTCATCCGCATTCTTGAGAAAGGAAGCCGATTCTTGCTGAGACCAATTTGTTCCGGCGGATTTCATGTGGTTGAGATTCTCACGGTTGCGTTCGACTGGATGGGTATGCCTCCTGTGTTAACTGAGACCGATTTTGATGGAAAAGGTGCGATCACAGTCGGCGCAGTCAAAGACTGTGGCATGCTGAGCGTCAACATTTTGCTCTCGATCATTCCTGCGTGGATGCATACGAGTATGCGCCGACAAGCCAGCGTTCGACTTGCAAATTCGACCACATTCTGAACAGGTGTATTCCGCTCGCCTATCCTGTGTACTGGTAGAAGCCTTCACGGAAGTGGTGGCGGTAAGTTCATTGTACTGATCGATTGTAACCAGTACTTTAAAACCAGGTAGAGTGGTTGGCCCTATCTGGAGTTGCTGAACGCTTAGCCAGTCAAGGTTCACACCAAGACTGCCCAGTCGGCACCACGGGGAGGTGGTTCAGCGCGCCGACTACTACTACTACTACTACTACCAGTTTTCATGTTCTAACTGCTTTGTTCAAATTTCAAGTTTGTTGGAAATAATGGATTAGTCCTGTTCACATAGTGAGTTACTTTGGTATAAAGTGTATCATAGACTGTCAGAGTTGCGGGAAACCACCTACTTTCGAAATGTGTATCTCTCTCCAGTTGAGTTATGATAAGCTAACATTACCAACCTCTCTCGGATTGTAAGGTTGTACTGAGAATTAGCTGTTAACAAAATAGCCGTTCTAATTGCTCCGCCTTAATTGATACAAAGGGACAATGCCCAACGAACCACTTAATCAATGCACCACATGAAAGTAGTCACCATAATCAAGCTACGCAATAGAACCTAGTGTAACCTGTACAAGAAGTGGTTGGGGGGAACCAGATTTTTCATAATCTGCTAATATTGAGGAAACTTATTACTGTCGGAAGATAGAACTATAGATTGTCTCCTAGCTCTTAATTCGTTGGTGACGAACAGTTGATGTAGCTAACATGTGCCTAACCTTAACTGGTAGGTCTTAACAAGAACAATGAAATGGCCAGTTGGGAACGATCAGTATGAAATCTCCTGTTATTACCACTTCGTATCATTGTGACCGTAGCCGCTGCAAAACTTAGCGATCTGAGATGCCGTATTCCAAACCAGACCAACAGGGTTTACACAGGGTAATCGCACATGAATTAGCGCACCAGTCTTGTCACATGCAGTTACAAAACCAGGACATTTCGTCAGTTTCAGCAAGCGAGCAAATTTGTTACCTCTGTAAGCATGATAAAAATCTAGGAGTCCCGATTATTAAAAAAATCCTGACTTCGACTGAATCTGAACCATTCACAGAAACAGCATTCCTGGAAGCAGCAAGTGCTCTACTGGCTGGCTGACGAGTTCATGGTGGAAGATCAGAAATTTCACCTTCGGACTCAGTTAACTACAGAACCCACTGTCTCGTACAAAACTCATCAAATAAACCAGCACACTGACTACCAAAGCAGGATTTCTCAATCACACGGGAATTAACCGCTGTCACCGATGAGGATTGAATTCTTACTACTGATTTTCCTGCGTGGCTACGTAGCTTAGCTGATAGGGCATTTACCGCGTCTGAACATATTGTTTCTGTCACTGGCTCGAATCCAGCCGAAGTCCAGATTCTTCACAATCAGTTCTCTTCTAAATCATGACATTTACAAGATTGCTCATTGGAGATGATAATAAGTCTTCGTGTTTCTCGTACCCTCTTTTTCTGTAGCTCTGCATCAATATATATTATTCCATCTGCATGGCTAGAAGAATACAGAAGCACATTTTACAATCTATTCTGGTCTAGTAGTCGTAGATTGATTGCTAATCCCTAGGTTAGTGAATGGGAGCTTCAGCTCGTGACGCGCTGGTTGCTTTTTCAAACCTTCTCACCCACTGGCTAATGAGATGTGACAGCGAAAGTATCAAAGCAGTCTCTGAGCTCGGCGAAGCATTACACAAGTAAGCTGAATCTGTAGTACTTCGAAATCGATCGACAACACGTAATCGATAAAACCAAGTCTCGCTGTCATGAACATCGATGGAACGAACGGTTAACGCTAGATAGCTGAAGAGCCGCCGATGAACCAGCCCATCCAAGTATTAATGGTTGGATATAGCAGTGAAGATAATTTGGTACTACGGCTCTAAGTAGAGCATTGATAAGCAAAATAAACGTAATGAGCCCCAATTGTGGTTCCCCACAGGCAGATTGTTGTATGGTGTCAATTGAACATTAAATAGTGCAACCATAGCAGTTCAAAACAACTCAATAATCAGACCGATAAAAGGGAAATTGTATAAAATAAACGACGTTCTAAAGACAGCTTAACCGAAGGTCTATAAGAAATAAAGTGAACGGGAACCTAACGAAGAACCTGCTGTTCATTGGATGTGAGAACGGTTTTAATGGATTAACATGAAACGGGAAACCGCCCTAGAGGCAAGCATGACTTATTCAGCCATCCGAACGCATTCTTTTGGCCAATAGACCAATTGCATTGATACTGCAAAACAAACTAATGAACAAAACGTCGAAATGCATGAAGGAATTGATGGAGATATTGAATATAAGTATTAAACGAATGATTCGAATTCAGCCATCTAACGTGAAGAAAATTATTAGTCGATAATGGGGCTACCCTCCTGATTAACCGAACATAACTAATTATCACTATTCTTTCGGAAATAACACAGAATAAGCGGACAGATGAAACTGGGGTAAAATAAAAACAAAGCCCGGTTACAACCTGAACCCAAATATTTGCCGACTTCGACAAATCAATAAACTGTTAGATTTGCCCAAGGCGGTCTGACACGTTTATCGTCCTGTATAGTTTGATGCAGAATGATGAATTCGCGGAGGTATGTTTGGTTTGGTTGTAGAAAGCCACACCGAAAATTATCATTATTTGTCTTTGTTGCGTGCAGTGAACAATCTTGATGAATTTTTTTACCATGACTGCACACAAAACGTATGTTTTCTTTTCTTCACTACTGGCATTACTTGTCTGTTAAAATTTTCTTTCTTAGTACTGTTTGATATGCACTCATCTTCATATGCACCCGAATGTTTCGTTCAGCTAATTTCCCGTTGGGTGGTGATCATTTGCGGACTCGTGTTTGGTTACTCGATTTTGAGCGCTTTTTCTGCTGGATAATACGCGTATACAGTTAATTCGTGTTCAAGATGAGAGTGCACTTTTGTCCTAATCTTGTCACACAGTACCCTATAGATTTAAATCCCTTCGATCGCATTTTCTGATGTTTTTTGGACTTGGTATGTTGTCTCAATAACCGGACCATCTAGACAAGCATTATTAGAATGGTCGTTCATGCGTTACTAAATGAATTATTCTAAATCTTCCCGAACGATTTGACACTGCAATTCAACAACCCCAACACACTTCAAGAAATCAGTACCATGCCAACAAACAATGACAGCAGGCTGTAACAGATCTGCAAATTTATTCATGTTAAGGTCTAAATTACTCAAACTGAGGAATCATATTTCGAACAGCTAGATTGGTTCAAATTCGACAATTAGGATGCAGTCGATGACACAGGATGTGTTCTTCCTCATGAAAACACAGTAGATCGGTCAGCCATTAATTTCAAAGTTCGCGTTGTTGAACCATGGTTGTAATCACCATTTAAGTGGCTGAAGTAACGCTCCGATATGAGCTATTTGGCTTGTCTCATTAAAGTGGATATAATCCGTTTTCCAGACTTCAGATCATCAACCACTATTGACATAACGAAAGGTTCAGCGTGTGTAGGTTTCATGAGTGCTTAAGTCAGACTCCGAAGCTCAGCTAGTGCAACTGATTCACTGTGAGTGTGCAGGGCTCTGGGCATCAGTAGAGATGCAGCTAAATCATAAGCGCATGTTTCCGACCGACAGATTTCAAACTTTGTTCTATACGGTAAAGCCGGACTTTTCTTCTCAGTTAAGTTCTGTTATGATATCAATATTTTCACTCACTTCTTTTTCAGTGATTACGAACTGTTTGGGCTCTATTTTGAGTGATGATAAGTATGATGTTGGAAACCAAAATTTTCAACGCTTTAGCTATCCAACCTGATATATGCGTCTGGTATTTTTGTAGATGTATAAGTTTGTCAGCGACAGCTGAAGTGTTTAAAATGTTAATTCTACGGTGGACGAGTCACAGATGCTACCGCAATATCTGTCGTAGACCACACTGATTCATGTATTCATTGACAGCCGGAAGAAATCGCAAGATGATCAGATCATTATGTTGTCACGGTTATGAAGGTATTGAATATCCCGCTGAGCAAGCTTAAGAGGTGGTACCCGTCAAACTCTGAAGTGCGTGACCATTCTTATTGCTGACTGGAAACGCTGTCGAACATGACAGCGGGCTACAGTCACTGACAAACTTATGTCCGTTCGGTTGCTGACTCTTCTTTTTCTTTGAAACTCTTGGAAGTCGTTAAGTTTTTCCTAATTTCTTTTAGTCATACGTGTTTGAAGCGTAATGTTATCGAATTACGCACAGTGGAAACGGACGTGTGTTCTTTCCAAACAGCTTATACTGACCTATCTGAAGTTGTTATTTCTTTTGGTGTCACGATGGTCACCTGTACTACACTCGAAAAACTTTCCGCACAACACCAAATATATGTACATCACCATCTCATTTTTTTCTTCTCCGAACATTATAGACGGATTTGACTTCGCCAAACAAAAACACAAAAGGTAACCTGATATGATATGATCCAACGAATACTATGGGTTTAATGTTATGACGAGTAACAGTTATTTTGTTGGTTCATGTACTCAGCTACTGAACAGGTTGTTGACACTATAACCACCTGAATTCTGAAATGTCCGTCACGTGATACTGTTGTTCAAACTGACTGTCATTCGCTTAGAACTAGCATTAAAATTTGCATAGTGTTATGCCTGTGAATTTTTCAAATACTCGAAACACATCCTGAATCTTCTGGTAGACACAGGTACTTCTCTTTGGAACCTGAAAGTTTTATTCTTTAGTAGCTTGAGTTAGTGTTCAGTTCATGAGCAAAAATGCAACCAGCCTATCCAGTAATCTTTGTTCCACAAACTAGGGCTAAAAGCAAGTTTGTGTATTCTTTTATGTCTTTTAGGCAATGTATGTAATGGGAGGACTTGACCAGTTGACCTTAACTAGTGACTGTGCATAGAATGAAAAGCTACTGTTGGTCAGCAAGTTAAAAAGATCTATCAATTCTCCTACTAACTTCAAGTAGATAACAACAGGCAGCTACCTACCGACCCAGAATGTGAGTATATAAGTGTTGAGAAGTTTACAACCTTATGACTGTTAAGTAGAAAAAATACTCCCAGATTGTTCAGACACAAGAAGAAGTTCAAATTTATCGATTCAAAACAGAGGATGTGGTTAAAATACCGAGCCCATCAGACAATGGAGGGAATCACGGAGTTCGCAATCCATTAGGAGCCGGCGACTGAGATTTCAATTTCTGTACCATTTAGGTGTAGTCCACAACATCGGGAATATGAGCGTTCCCTACGGGATTTATGACAAAAGCAAATCAGCAGTTCGAAGGTTGTCTGACGGCTCGGTCAAAAGGTCCAGGACCAACTAGGTATTGTCACATTCGCCCATGTTCCGTGGGTCCGTTAACCAATTCTGTTCGTACGTCCTTCAAATGTCGTGTAGCCATTCAATACCTGACACACCCCTCCTATCCCTTAAAACTAGTGAACGGCGGGGTGATTTGTATGCCCCTCCACGATTTGTCCTCGAGAGGCGAAGGCCGAGGAAGTCGGTCAAAAGGACGGTTGACGGCACCCGTTTCCGGGTTAGCCTATTATGGTGGCCGAAGCCCAAGTACTCCCATGCATAACGGTCCCCACAAGTGGTATGCGCTGCTGCATGTACAGTTCCACTCACACATTATGACATTGTACCATATGGGTGGCACGCCATCCAGGAGCCCACTTCCTCAGGATCGTAGCCATCTGGAATCTTTCTGTGGTTAAGCAGCACGCGCCTTGGGGTAGCACAATCAGGGAAACTGTGTAACATTTAAAGGAAGATTCGGCTTCTCATCCGTGAATCCGCTAACATTTGGCGATACTAATGCTAATCGTCGGATAACGCCGCTTACTTCGCAGTTAACCTCTCGACTCACATTTTGCGGATGCACCGGACGGCATTGTGTTAGTTCACCAGGTAATCGCGGGATCGAGTATGATGAGTTGGGATGAGTTGGTCTACGTTTCCAAGTAATTTACTCCAGGATATCAAACTTCAAATATAAAGCGGACAGTTTAGAAGGCAGTTTAACGTAGTTCTTGCTTACGCTGTTCGAATTAGGATGGACCTAGTCCACTGCTTGTTGCTAGCCCTAGTGAGGGTGAGCATCCTGAACCAATTTTTTCTCTCTCTGGATTTAGCGTAACCTGATAGCCTAATATAAAATTGTATTCAGTCGAAAAATTCCGTTGTCACCAAGCCACTTTTCATTTATGTTGTAACCGCCCTTTTAAATATGACTTAGATAGAGTTCGGCCCCACTTGATCGCCCTAAAAAAGTGGGCCGATCATGAAGTGGTAATTTTGAAGTGGGCATTATGTCGCGTACGTATCACTGGAAGTATCAGTTTGTTATCCGCTAACTTCATTATTATCCAGTAAGGTTCCTGAAGTAGCATCATCATCAGGAACAGCTATGAACCTGAGAATGTCACGTTGATTAACCGCAATCGACGTTCATGAGGCTGGTGGCTGAGTGCAAAGTGCCTTTCATCTGTTCAGCAAGTTTTTCAAATTTCAAACCTACTGGAAGCATATGTAGGGGATAAATGAGCGCTTTGGAGTGAACATGATGAATGCAAATCATAGTACAACCATACTCTGTCTCAGCTTTTTATTCGTCTAACAGCACTGAAGTTAATAGCATTCGGTGCCAGTTAATTCGTATAGTATCCCGTTGAGAACTCAACTTCATTTCCAATGCCACAGGTTTGTTTGAGAATTACCTCTAACTTGAAGATTGTTGATTCAATGCTCAGCGATGGTGTTGATGGATTCTAGCATGAACTGTTGATAAATACCACTTGGGCAGTCAGTCCGCTAGGTCATTTGATGGATTCCATATAACAAGGAATTAGGCTGGTAACCGAGTCTAAATGTGAAATTTCTAAGCTCCCGGCGTGGCTTCGTTGATCAGCTAGTAAAGCGTTTGTCGCGTTTAATCATGCTGTTTTTCGCTGGTTAGTAACCAGTCACATCCCAGAGTTTTTGTAATGGAGTCCGATCTAACTTGTTGAATCATTCACATCATACGATGCTTAGCTGAGCCACCTGTTGATACGGGATGACCGATTAAGTTAAGATGCTTTTTTGCTAAGTCACCAATGCTTGTGTGATCTACATAATATGACACCTACCACGCTATTTTAATGGTGATTATATGAAACGCTGAAAAATATGGTAAGCTGTACCTGCATTAAGATGCATGTGGTCAGTCTAACGAGCAGGTTGAGATGTACTGTGGGATCCACACTACAGAATGTTAACACATGATGAGCCGGGTATCCGGACTAGTTGGTACTACACTAAACGCATGTCACAAAGTACTGGGAATACCATCATAGCAAATCTAAAGCTGTTTAATGGGAATCTCTTCCTCGCTACTCACTGTTTTGTATATTTCTTTTCAGTTGCTTAAACAAACCATGATAGTTGGTTTTTGGGTGTGGTTTCACCAATTGTCGACGCTTATTTTCCGGATAACTTGCTTCTAAGCGTCGAATAACGAATGAAGCTCACGGAAAATTATGAAGAACTTACAACCTGGTGACCGTCGCCATTCGCAGTAGCTTCCATCGGCTAAAAAGCTTACAGTTATTTGTGATCGCCCTGAATGAGACATTATCCACTCAATTACAAGTCGGAGGCCCAAGATCGTATCCTAACAAGTTTATTGCCCAACACCTGCATGAGACAACTTCGGACGTGACCAGTGAAGCTAACATATTACCCATCAATGGTATCACATATAACGGAAGTGAAAATTTGCCACACGGATCCAGTGTTACGCTCCATGGTTACACACGGTCTATCGGGGTGGCTGTAACCCACCTGATTAGGGCAGAATAGGGTGTAAAACGTAAGACCTATTCACACCAAGCTGGTACCCTACATAGCGATTTATCAATTTGCAAACATGTACAACTTTCCATTAAGTACAGTTCGTGCATGGTGCCCAACAGTTAACAATTATCACATTGCCTAGTAGTAGCGCAAACATTTACACTGGACGGTAAGAAGCCAGCAAATCGGAGTTCACCAAATCAACATCGAAAATATCATGAAGGGATAAAGTTGACACTGAATAGATTCAGACCTCTGCAGCTGCGGGGCTGGCATGATGAACAGTTCGATAGAATAATATCCGGTATGCTTCTCGTTGCCGAAACACATAGGACACGGTGGTCCTGTGTATTATTCTCAACCCGGTAAAATAGGTGTTTAAAGAAAACACGTCCAGCTAACGAAGCATATAACGATGTGTTTTCAGCTTTGGGGTGGAAATGACATACTAACATGTTCAATGAAACGAAGACAGGTAGGACAGTGAAGTCATTAAAGTGTACAGTGAAGTATGAGTGACAAAAATACTATTCACTTTAGTCGTTGTAAGTCATCACACTGTTAGTAACATTTGTGGTAGATTGGCAGTGTTTCTGTCCAGAATCATCAGTTTCACTTCGCTGTTCAAATTCTGTAACCTAGTGCATTTAGTTACCAACACCGGTCCAGTGATAAGCCCAAACCAGAGTTCGTACAAACACTATTGTCAATCGACAACCCTCATTTCCTCTGACCACGTCTACACTATTCTCTTCCCAAAAGGTTATATCCCCACATTTTACTCAAAAAGAAAATTGATTTCACTTGAATGTCTTCTGGATATCTTCCCGTGTTATTAGTTGTTTCCAATTTTTTAATTAATTTTGGCGCCAAACTCTCTCTTGTTACTTGACCACTGTTCTTGTTATCCTGATACCTTTAGTTAAGTCAACTAGTCTGATGCATGCATAGTGTGAGCACGTTTGGTGAGATCTGAACGCTTCTGAAATTCTCGCTACCGCCATGGTGTTACTGGTTGTGTCGCTTTTAATGTTTGTGTCTACTTCTAAATGTGCTTCATCCGATACAGATTTTGCACAAATGTTCAACACACATGAAGGTACAAAAACCCGAAACTAGTTGACTATACTTAACAGTACATGCACCATCCTCAATGTGTACCTAAGCCAGTAAGCAACAAAACCACAAAGGATTCAAATATGAATGGTCTCAGTAGTGATTAGTTCTTCAGAGTATCTGTTTTGTGATCATACTTTTTGGAACACTACTCATTTCTTCAGCAGGTGACCATATTGTCCTGATTATCAGATAAAATAGCATTCGATTTTGATGCCAATAAATTTCCACCTGGAATAAACTTCTAAGAAAATACATGAACGGAAATGAGGAATATATTAACATTATATTCATAGGGGGTGTGGATAAGCTCATAATTTACTACGTTTCAACTTATTTGTTCGTGCCTTTCGAAAAGTTGACCCTTCTACACTCATGGTCGAATATCCCATAATCCATGGCCGTAAATTTGTACGTACTGGGTGACAAGTGACCCTCCTACATACAGAACAGGTGCTCAGTAAGAAACTGCGACTTCATTATCTGTTCTGTCTAGCAGTGCCGGGATGAATTAGTGATTCGGTTTGAGCGCAAGCCGGAACCTTAAGTCGTTTGTTCAATAGTCTTTCTAGTTGCGTTCATTAGGACGTGGGATGCAGCAAGGATCAAATCCCCGAAACACACGCATTCTAAATGTGATCCCACTATCACGCTGCAAAATATTGTTCTCATGTGTCTGCTAGTTGGCAGTAGATTAACGCTGAGAAAGTTTTCTGTTACAGCCATGGTCAAATGTTCGCGCCCACGAATCAAAAGTAAAGAACATGAACACTTTTTTATGAAGATTCAGGAAAGAGGAGGATGGTAAGATTTTTCTCACTTCGTATTTATCCATGGACATATATATATATATATATGTGTCCGCACGAATTACGGAATGTAAATCGTCCGTGGTTATCGGACTACGAATATGTTTAGTTACGTGTAATGAGTCTAAAACTGTGCAAGTTAATCTAATGCAATATTTTAATGACATCCTCTTCCCAACCCAAAAATGTTTCCGGAAGTTCTTATAAGTTAAATGGTTACAGTTCTTTTTTATTGTTCGCCATTCCTAATGCCAAGCAACGCATAGGTTGCACCTGAGCAGAAATGATGAGTTTGTTTACTTGTGGGTGGTTGACACATACTGGTTCTCACAACATCACTCCTACCTCTCATAATCTGATGGGAAACATTTTTGAGTCAGAAAAAAATGTATTGAGATATGTGGATTTAGTGTATTTCTTATGTGTACGCGACAAGGAATTTTGTTTTCAAATTTTGGTTGGGAACCAATCCTGAGATGAAATGTATAGATAAATATACCTGCCCATCAAAGTTGATCTATTTTGAGTAGTTCCATGGATGTTGTGATATTGAGTGGTAGGGAGTAGACGGAAGAAATGACGCACCGAAATCACGTCAATTGATAAACGAGTACCACACATCCTCTCCCGCCATGCTGACAGAAGTGAATGTGTGATATCAGCCCGGCTTGTTTATCTTCGACGTGACAAGTGAAGCTAAACGGATAAAAGCCATTGTTGTATACCAAAATTAGTGTGAAAAAGTCTCAGAGTATAAACGTCATATGAACAAACGGGTAAAAGAACCCACAAAATTTTTTTGTAACGGTGGGAATATCTACAAAATTAATTACCTGGAAAATCAGACGTTGGTGTCACTGGTGTGCACCGTCACTTCATGTCTCTGTTACCAAACAGGTTCATTTCGTTGCACTTTTTATCGTCTATTTGATACGAGTAAAGGCGGTACTGTCATACATCATTCAATAACTTTGTGGAGGTTATCGAAATACTTCGTGATCAAGGTAATCAGGCATGTTCACATGTATCGAACACTTTGATGTGAGAAGGGAACGAACTCTACATTTCATAATGAACTGATCATGAATAATTATCAAGCCTTCAAACTCTGTGAACCACGTTTTTAAAACGAATTGTCTCAGTGCCTCTAAGTCATTTATGGTCTGCCACTCGCACCACTCGGTCCTTTACATTCCAACGGCTTGCCATAACTGATTCGACTTACTTGCGGTTTAACGGCACACAAATTGCGATGAAATTTATCTTCTGTAATTCACTTCTGGCGTTCACATATAAGAAGGGATGTACATAAGTTAAGCTGGTCAACCGGAGATCACTGTCAATGAAAGCAAGAGGAATGACGGTCAATTAACTAGTGAACAGCCACAATACAATACATAGGTTGCTAAGTTAAACTTGCAGAAAACTAACGAGCAGTTGCGCAACAAGAGTAAAAATGGGAGAAATAAAGCTTTCTAGAATAAACGGTAAATACTGTATAGAGAGCGGGTCTATTGCCATAGCTGTGGCCATAGTGACTGCTTTTTTGATTATGCTTTAATTTCACCTATGGCTCGGTTGATTTTTTCAAGCTACCGGAACTGTTGCGTTGATTGTTTATTCACTGACGAAGATATTTTCAGTAGTTAGGTCCCTTCCTCTCCCCTTTTGTCTTTCCCCTTGGCCAGGGTTTTCATCTTTCTTCAGGGCAGTATAGCAGTTAGGCATAAGTGAGAATCACTGATGTGATGCTATCTATGATGGTAGTGATGACGATGGTGATTTTAATGAGTTTTCTTTGCCTACAAAATTCTGGTGTTGGAGAGCAAATGCTAATCGTTTCTGCTAAGCGTCGATGTTATTTTGAGAATAACCGTAAACGCTTGCTCGTCCACGGTTTCTCGTCCACTTTCTATTGAGTGCCCCGAAATCGCACTGTAGCCAGATGTGGCAACATCTTTGCTGAGTGTCTTCAGGTAATGCGATGTACTTGGATAATCTCGTTGTGTGCTCGATATACGTGGTATTACGACTGCAGGCACACTGTCATTGACGGTCCATTGCCGACCGCGCTGAATGCGTACGGATGAGAGTTGCACAGATATTTGTTTCAGGTCAGATAATGCTGGTGATACACAAAAGGGTTACTATTTGATTGAAACTGTAAATCGACCTGTGCCTCTAAACGCGATTGTGAAAGCATGTGATCAGTGGATGACTGCAAGATAAGCCTGCCACGTTTTTCATCCACGATCACACTTCTACTTCCTGCAATTTTGACATCGTAATTATCAGTGATAATTGTTTTGTTCTTGTGTGAGCCAGTTTAGACGTGCTATTGGAACAGATGCTACACATAATGAGAAGGTGAATAATGTCAAACACAATGCATTGGATAGTCAAGTAGCAGTGTACCAGATATGTATGAATAACAAAACTGGATAGCAAGATATCTTATCAGAATGTTAGGAGTGTAGCAAAAATTATTTGAACCGTTGCGAGTTGCCAACTGAATCAGCGGAATCTAGCGAGGCAGGTGAGATGAGAATGGTCCTTGATCCGTAATTCGTTTGCTGGGTGAAACTGCACAAGTATTGCATTTGATCATCCTCTCGGTCGGACCGTGCATCGTTTAGCTCATGTGACGGGGTCAAGTCACGAGAAGTTTTGTCCTTCCCGTTCCTCTTGATAGGTATTATGGCGCTGACATGCATAACGAAACCCGATGTCTTTTGATCTGACATTGTTTGTGACCAGTAACCAGAACTAACCATGAAGAAGATAATACGTGTGAGGAGCAGAGTGGCACCGACACGAGCGGTGTTGACAAAACAAAATCGAGCATAGGGCGAATAAACGCAGTTGGTTACCTACTTCAAGTTACCGTTTGAAGTGCAGGACAAACGGTTGCAATCCTCGAACCGCGTTGAAGTATCGGATAAGACGTATAAACCCGGTGATAAATTTGACCGTGTGCATGACTAAATCAACAGGTCGACTCTCGAACACCTGTCAGATATGTGTGAGGTCAAAAGGACATGTATGGTATTTTTGCTTGTGTCTATCATACTGAGGCATAGAACTCGTCTGACAACATGAATGATCACGTGTCGATTGACGCTAGGTGAATTACTTTATGGGTATGCCAGAGGTCGGGGGATAATAAGAGACTCTCAGTCCGACTTACCTTGCTAACAACGGCTGAACATTAAACAACTAAGGGAAGTATTTTCTCCGTCTATCGAGTAACTGTTGTAATAGGCTACAAAATTTCATTTCTCAACCCGGGAGTCAATTTTTGGAAGTCGGCAAACTACGCTTATCTGCACAAAATTACTGAGGCACACTCGGTCTCATTTAAACTTTGTTTGGATGACTCCGCTTGAATTCGATAGGTTATCACGTGTACAATCAGACGCAAAGGTATTGGTTTATCCTGTAAGGTAACGGAATAACCGTTTGTGCGCACCTCTCATCAGCGCAGTATGAACACGTCAACAATGCGCAACATGTTTCTCGCCGTATGGTTGGACAACGACTTTTGGTATCCAAAGTTCCGCCTATCGCTGAATTAGGCATTCTAAACAACCGCTAAACGATTTTCTCAAATTTATTTATTGATTTAAAAATTTACTTAAAAAGTTGAGTGTGTACACAGAAACCCATTGATTCAGCCTTGCACATGGCGGCATTCACTGTTCTGTATGTCAAAGTGAGGGTCACACTTAACACCTGTTCGCTGTCAACACGTGAATATCTAGTGCCGCAATTTGACCACACTGTGATGGGTTGTCAAGGCAAACATCTTATCGACCGGATGAACCTGAGAGGTGACTTGATCCACTAACGGAATGCATTCCTACGAGAAATACCATGGACAGAAACGGATCACCAAATCACTTGATGAGTCTTTGATAGATAACAGTGTACTGATCAAAGAGTTTCTGCATGTGACCACTTGCCCAACAGATATGGTTATCGCGCTGAAGGAATGCGTTCAGCCTCACGACAACACGGTTCACAGGTAGAAGACCAAGAGCTGGCTTTCACTGTAGGCAAGATCGTTTTTGTAATTTCCACACCACTGAAAATACCGGACCGACAAAGGCAGTTGGAGCTTCAAGGGAATTGGCGTGACTGGGCCCTTGATACAACCGCAAGCTAGGTAAACACAAAATTGAATGAGTACGGAAACTTGCCCCTACCTTGAAATTCAGGGAAGCGTCAAAAAGACTGGTTGTACGGAGAACAACCCGATTCATATGCAGGTGAACTCAATATGACGGCTTCAAAACAGTTAACACAATGGAGGATTTCAAACCATGGAAAATCACCCTTCAATCACACACTGTCGCAGTTTTCAATGATGTGGCCTTCTTGCGAATGTGCAACTTAGCTTTGAACACAACTCCTAATAACAGGTACATCAACTAGATCAAGGGACTTGTGGTTAGCTCAGCTGAGAATGTATTCTGAAGCTCTCTAGACATTTTTGTCCTCGTCACATCAGGCAGTGATGAGATTATCAATATCTGTTTACACTCACTGTGATAAAACCCCATCAAGTTCTGCGGATAGCCTGTAGCTCTTACCGCCTGACAATTGTAACCCAATTCCACTGTCAAATGCGAGTTGAATATAGATGAAATGATGTAGGAAAGAGGTCAAAATGTCAGCAATGTGATAATATCGCGGTATCTCCGAAGCCAATACAACAACCGCCTAACCATACTGCACTCAGTCTATCTGTTATCCAGTTGGTCGATACCCTTCGAAAATGTTTTATATTGTAATCCCAACCATTCTTCGAAAGACGGCTTCAGATCATCCACTTCCTCCGTTTCTCTGTAAATGTTATCGTCGCTTCAACTTCGAACTAGATGACGGTCAATATAGCTCACGTCTGGAGGAGACGTCGAATTGTTCAGTAGTTCAAAGCCACGGTAGCCGATGGCGACTTGTACTTCCCGGTAAAGTGATCTAGTATCCTGTTATGAGAAAGTAGGGCACGCGCAAGCTAATCAGTAGGGTATTACGGAAACTCCCGATAAAACTTGTATATAGTAAAGATCCATAAAGTGTCTGGTAAAGTCATCACATTTTTTGCTCATGGTTCAATACAAACTTTGGTCAGATACTCAAAACTTTCTCTACAGGGCCTTGTTTTACAAAACTTTCGTGATACAATGATGCTCAAAACTGAGCTATACGAACAAGCAATCGACTAATTAACGCAGACCTCTGACATTTTCCTTGCTGACCTACAGTCTGTGGCCTCAATTATTAACTGAGTAGAAGTTTGTGTAAACCGCATGATATGCACAAAACGACAGTTCTTTGCCTGTTACCCCCATCTACCAAAATCAGTTAAAGACCTTCCAGATCTCAGGAAGTTGGCGTTAACATCCTATGCTTCTTTCAATCCAAACAACCATCTCCAAAAGAAGAAAAATAAAAATCGAATACCACTCAGCTGCGCTGAGTTCTTGCATTCAGACAGTCAGTGTAGGCCACAGCATTCACTAAAAAGCTCTAGAGACGAGTTCCGCTCCTATTCGCACGCGGTCCTCTTATAGTGGCTCAGAGATGAACTGCTGCCCATGTGCCTGTGAGGCGAGCAGGTTGACAACTGCGTCATTAATCTCATACCGAACTGTTACATTTGAGGGCGCAGCCACAAACGCTTGAGAGTGTCTCTTATGTTAATAACAGAAATTTGTAACACATTGCAATATCAGAACGTTAGTTAAATAAGCAGCTGCGTGACCATCCCCATCCGAGGTTTATCTAGCACCATCATCGTGGTTGCTTTACAAAGGCTGCCCCAAGTATTTGGAAAAAGTGTTTCATCTTGTCTGTGAAGGTCGCTTTCACAACAGTATGTTGACCTCATAAATCCAGTTTATAATAAATTTTGCTTAGTTCTGTGCAACTTGCTCGAACTGATCGTCCTAGCTGTAGGCTGTTCTTTTCAGTAGACCTGTTCGTTTATTCGCTTGCCCTTTTTCAATTTATACTTTCGGTTCTTTACTAGAATGTGTAATATCTATGAAATTTTACTCTTTAAACGTGTTGATTTACTAGCTTGAGTCATGTCTGAACATTGTCGTCTCGGTTCTCTTCAGAGAATGAGCAGCGGCTGTAACCGATAATTGAAGCTACTACTTAGCTAACTAACCCCACTCATTGGCACAATTGCTGGACCCCAGAATACCATATGTGTCCTTAGAAATTTGCTCGAATGGCAAACACACAATTGTCAAATGATTGTAACCAATTCACACTATCAAGGTACTCTACTTCGTAGTGTGGACTAATAATGATACACGTAATAAAGTCGTGTCAAAAGATGAAATCCGATGATAAATTGTGAAAATTTGCATGCCACGATAAGCGTGTGATAAATTCCGCGACGGTTAGCTCTATATTGCGGATAAGTAGCTCTGCCTTAATCCAAAAAGTAGAAGACAGACGATAGTAAGGATCATTTTACGGACCAGACGGCATGAGAGTGGTCTGTTGATGTACATCCGGAATGATCTATTTGGTCTAGCTGATACGTGGCATTGATTAGTCATTCTTTTCGGTGCGTCACATATGAATATGTACTTGTTTAGCTATTGCGACAGTGTTCGTCGTCAAGATTCATACCAGGGAGTGGACAAGACTATGTGTGGTGGGGTCGGCACCAGAGTTTTCGACAGAGCCGGAATCCCCGACCATTCTGGGCGATGGAAGTTGAGCGTTGTTTTGGGCTTTGGTCGAATAAACACTCGTTGCAACAGTTCGTATAATCCTATGAAATGTAGGGCAGAATGGCATTAACGTCTAGCCACGTTGCAATATTGAATACAACGTGCTAGCCATGTTATTTTTCTGAATGCATGCATTACGGTTCAACAGGTTAACTGGGGACCATATAGGGACAAGTGTGCTAGAAGTGTGGTTATGGGGTGAACATGATAGTTCAGGTTATTGAAGAGTGATCCGTCAGCTTTGTAAGTTGTCAATCGGGTAAATACACGTCTCTTGTGTTGGGTTATCGTAAAATAGTACATCCAAGTGACGTCCAGCGTTCACAGACCAAACAATGTACTTCAAAAGCATCAACATAAGGTCAGAAAATCCCCGCTGAGTACACAGATGAAAAAGGAAATACATAGAAAGGATGCAAATGTCAGTTCACCTGGTGTGACTTTATAGTCCGTTAGACTGGCTGGGGCGGTTCATCACGTGCACACAAAATGAATTATCACGCACAAGACCATACCCAGTGAGGTCTGTACAAAACATGTTCAACACAGTCAAGACCTGCTTGCGTTTTGATGCACGTTGTTTTCGGACGAGAATTACCGGACGTCATCGAATGTTGTAAGACGGTGTATTTGACGTACAAAAGGGTCAACCTTGTCTTTTAAAAAGCATTTTACTGTTGACAAGAAGACCGAATTCGTGGAGGGGATTTTGTTTAGAAGAGTTTAGAAGGGTAGAACTGGCCATTCTAGAGTATCCGCTAGCGGAGAGACCAAGTGCCACCTGTAGGCAACGAACTGGGACCCCTTTACTTTGAGTCATATTCTGGATTTGTTCAGTCGCCCAGGTGTCTCCTTTGTCTCCCTAGTCACATCGCGATGAGACTTAGGTAACGTGCGTCTCATGAATGCACACTTTTTGATAAACAGGCACAGGGAAGTAATGATGAATGGAACGGCGAATTGTTGCTAGTGGTGCTGTGTTGTGTAGAATCATTTCATCCGACTGGCCAAATGGGGATTCACATCATTTTGTCGTGGTGTAACACTTTGTGTTGCGACGTACTTCGCATGCTCATTTGGTTGCAGTAAACGGCCACAATCCAGCGATTTGGTTTTGCATGTGATGAGTCATTTTGTGTTAATATGATGGACCTACTTTTCAGATTGTCAGTAATTTCAAAGCTAATTCGGCAATCGATCCTTTCATTGTTTACTTGCGTTTCTTAATTACTCCGTGAATTATAACCAAAAATTTGTCGCGTTGTTAGTCCTTGGGGTAAATATTGCGCCAATTCGACTACTCTTCGTGCTCGATTGTGGAACCGTCATAAGCGAGCAGAATTATGGGAGTTACTCCTCCACTTAGGAACCTACGTCGAGGTCTAAAAATAATTTGTTTTACTGTAATCCATCCACGGATCTTCCTGTCCTCAAGCTTTGTTATCTGCCTTTTAAATTTTATAAACTGTTGCTGGTTTGGGGCAACTGCAAAGATTGTCGTAGACGGTGAACTGAATAAAGTATGGGTTGGGTAAACTAGTCCTTTCATTGTTACACACATGTGTGCACACAGTTATACTGTGATTATCTGTTGTATGATATCCCCACCGAATTTAGTACGAATGAAGTCAAACAGTTCTGGCGTCGTGTTTAACACGTTACTGATAAAAAGATTGAAGATAACACAAGATTAGGAGCAAGTTGTAATACCCTAAATTTCAACCACCTTGAGTGGTTCTCCTCAGGAGTGTTGCAATCAAAATCACAACACTCCTGAGGAGGGCCACTCAAGGTGGTTGAAACTTAGGGTATTACAACTTGTTTCTAACGTGTTGTTTATCTAAAAGTTACTAACTTCACTAGGCACTTCATATCTTAGCACACATACAAATTGGAGGACGGTTGAACAGTTACTGGGAACCTAAAGCACAGTTATGAATACCGGTTAATCAACGGTTAAAGTTTGCAAAGCAAACAAAGATTACCACAAATATCAGTGCAAGTCATTTTCCCTGTTATAACTATCTCCGGGTTCTATTGTTAAAACGCTCCTGGTGACTTAAGGTAATTCCTTGGGTAACGCGCAATCTGTGACTCCAATAACGCTTGTTCAGACGGTCGGGTTAACGAGACTATCTTTCAAATCCAAAAAACGTCAGAAAAGGCGTTCAGAAGGATTGGAATTTGTACGGTACTGTTTGGTAGAATTCTAATATAAGTGTTATTCCACCTTGTATGTGAATTAATGGGATTCACAAATTATTCAACAGGAAGGCGTTCAAAATGGAGCAACCAAACACGAGTCCATAAATGGCCACCAATCAACGGGAAATGAACTCATAAAAACAATCGGGCGCAGATAAAGGTGGTTGAGTTTCAAACAATATCACAAAGAGAAGTTTTAATAGACAAGTAGTGTAAGTTCGGAAAAGAAGAAAGGAAACACTTTGTGCAGTCATGGTACAAAATTCATCGTGATCGTTTACTGCACGCAGCAGAGACTAGTAAAGTCAAATTTGGGATCGGTTTTCTACAAACAAACACGCCCCAGCGAATTTATTGCTCCGCATCATATCAAGCAGACAGCAAACGTACCAGACGCACTTCAACAGATCCAACAGCTGTCACGCAAGACGTTCAGACATTTAGGTTTGTCTTTCAGGGGCGTGGACAATCCCAGATACCTCTGAGATGTCCGGTTCGGTAAGGGTTGTAACAGCACTCAATTTTTGCTCTATGAAGTCACGACCATTTTGCCTTCCTCTGAAATATACGTGCTTTCAAGGCATAGCTTGCGTTTACATAGCAACCCCGCCACTATTGCTAGAAGTTATTAAGTGAAACGTGTTTTACTCAGCTGATCGTACCGCCAGTCTCTAATATCTCACCCATAATGTACCGACGTCGAATTAATCGTTGGCTGCATAAGTACTGGTAATCGAATTGAATAGTGATTGTGAAATTAGCGCAGCAGACTCCCATAACGTCTCATATGGCTACTCACTCAAAACCTTGATCAGCACTATACGCTCTGTGAACCAACATGTTCTATCCCCATGGAATACTTGACAGGCCCTTGTCAGGTCTGTACTCAGTTCCTCGTTGGCCCGTCTTCCGATACTACCACTGTACTTACCCTCCGCACCACACTTGCTGTCAGTCTTCTGATCGAGTCTTGAAAAAGACTGTTTCACCCGTCGTTCGAATCTACCGCGTGTTTCATCAAATTACCGAATTACTGCCTTCCAGACTAAGTGTTCCCATAAGTGACTCGTAGGATGATAGTTTTTATCCATGGTCACTCAGGTGTGTGCATAAAACTCTAAGATAACTTGACTTCAGTGCGCGGTTGCCTTAGCTTCAAAGAGTAATTCATTTCACACATTATCGGTAAACCGTGTTTCACAAAATTACTGACCGCCAGTTCACTGGTCTAGAATGGCTGACTTGTTCTTATCGTTCTCCTGGTGGTTCATGATTGAATTTTCGAACCTTACCTCTGTGGCAAGGTCTTGCTACCGAGGTCCTTGGTTTTATCCTAGTTTGTTCCGCTGATCATCCCGTCAACCACCTCCTAAAAGATAATCACTCCTGTAAGAGTTCTTGGTAACGTTGTTGTGAAGATGTACCACGAGACAGACGAACCACTCAGCGTAAAACCGCCTACATTGGTTCCGAGAAAGAATTTGCTCATAGAATATGTATATTTATGAATTCTATCTTACAGAGCTACTCAAACGAAATGATGACACCTGATTATTGTAAGTAACTATCCGCCATCATTCTGTTTTTAACTTTCCAGCCATTCACCAACTCTGCTCCCAGATTCTCTCTATAAAGCTGGCCTCTAAACAATGTTATAAATTTCCATGGTTTCTTTTTGGATCATACGTTTAACTCCGCAGCGGTGCTGTTGAACTTGAACCACATCAAGAGACACTTTATATAGGCCAAGTTGCAGAATCTGGCAGTCCCCGAACCTCGGCCGGGGCTAAGTGTAGGAGCTACCTAGCATCAAAATTTGTTACAGTATAAGGTCTGTTCGCACCATCTTTTGAAGAACCGTTTAATCTGCTTACACGATCGAACTTAGTGATTTACGTGGTACACTTTTTTGTGAAAAGCACATCATGAAGTTATTCACGTCGGAACAACTTTCATACAGAGACGAAATTTGGCTATGTTCGACTTAATGGGATTTTTACGAATTCAGGTTGATAGAAGTTTCATACCTAGACTGGATTAAATGGCTGATATTAAAGCGTGGTTATCCCTAGAAGCTCTGTTGAAGCACTATCTACGACACCGTTAAAAACCTTATTCAGATTGATCACGATTGGTACACTTATTCAAATGATTCATTAAGTGTTTCCATCTGGCATTCAGTTCTATGTAGGTCTGTCAGGTTTTCTAGCCACGTTTGCTCTGACTACAATTAGAGCAACTACTGAGGATGTTTGTGTGATTTTTTCAGTTTGAAGTAAGGCGGATGCCTGTTTGCCTTTAACAATAATCTGATGACACCTTACACACAAAATTGTCAACAGTCATTTTCTCTTTTTTTCGCTGCACACTGCTAGCCATTTTGTAATACAGCGTGTAACACCACTACAAGATTTGCCAACTTGAAGCCTAACTTCAATTTCTCCATTTCTACGCAGTTTGTGTTTTGCTACTGTCCGTCACATGAAGTCCAGAGAACCAGAACTGGACGCAGATCAAGGCGAAGTATTTGAGGTAGGTTTGTTTTTGTCACAGAGCAACGAAACACCACTATTTTACCACCCCGAAAGTTAACTTTTACAAGTCGCACACAATATAGCAAGCGTATTACCAAGTCCTTAAAATGATAAACCAATACAAACTTTGTTGCCACCCTGAACCAATTAGTTCAGCTGAATTCCATCATCATCATCATCATAGACAGCAATACATCAGTAGTTAACACTAATGCTTAACTACCACACAACCATGAAGAAACAGCAAACCCTATATAGAAAGAGAGAAGGAAAAAGAAGGGGACGGGAAGGGACCTAACTACTGAAAATGACTACGTCCATATTCAAACATTCAGCATCAAGGTGCCTACACCTTGCAAACAACACAACCGAGCTGCAGGTGAGAGTAAGGCGTCATCAGCTGAATTCCACAACATAGTTTCTCGTCAGCTTGCAATATTTAACGGTTAACCGTGTAAAGCAGTGTATATGATTGTAATGTGTCTAGTATTACGGTTGTCCGTAGATGTCTGGCTGCCGTTCGGAAACTGACAAGACAGATTAAAGGCAGCATTGAATGTAGAGCAAAGATTCCCTGTAAACCTGGAGTAGATCGCTGCATCTTAGATAGTGCTGACTGTATTCGAAGGCTGTCCAGGCAGTCAGGAAACAATGCAGTGATTCAGGATTGTCCGGTGTGTGCACTTGGATCCTTCTATGTGTGCCCCCACTCTACCTTAATTCGTGGAAATGACAGCAGTTAAACGGGATCAAGAACGCAGGGGATAGCAGGTCGAAAGCAGTCTGGTGATGGTCATTCTCGACAAAGTGCATGTTTCCTGCTACACCGGACGAATGAGTTCTCAAAAATGTCCCGAATGTTGGAAGCCGGATCCGTGGATCCGATAGACGCTAACTGAAATTCAAAAGCGAAAAAAATGCAGGAAATGCACACAGTGTTGGAAAAGCTGGAAGTATATGCATCTGGACTGTAAGTAACATCCTAGAAAGCAACAAACAGGAAATATGAGTAAAATGTGGCGAACGTAGGAAGTAACCGACGGAACGTCCCCCCCCCTCGGTTGTCCGAGAGGTTAAAAAATAGGACCTGACGATTGATATTTTGAATACAGTTAGGTAGTAAGAGATTTCGGTTTTCACATAAATTGAACACCACCCAAAGCTTGTCGTAGCTGTCGCATCCCCATATGTTCTCCAGTCGGCTTCTTGCGAAAAGAAGCACTGACAAACTCTAAAAAGAGTGAATCTCTTGTCTGGTGCTTCTTTTTGAAAGAGGCTAACTGAGAAATCTGTGGGAATACGACAGCTGTGACTAATTGTCATTTGTGTTGCGCAGATCCGTTATTCACAGGGACAATTGAAAAAAACATCCTACAGAGACACGTGTTAAGATTGACGAGGGGATTAAACGAGGCTTCGTCGATTGCTCATAAGGGGTTAAAAAAAGGTGTAAAACTGAAATCCATGAGGTTCAGAACGGTTGAATGCTATGATCTGCTAACTGTCTGTAGAAAGGAAAGCGTGCTGCTGAATCATAGCCGAATCATCAAGCGTCATCCCACTGTATCTCCACAGTCCAGACGGATTAACTTTGATACGGGTTTTCTGGCTGTTACAGACGCAGTAATGGACTTGAAGCTCAGGCGCCCCTTGCCCAATTAATGCTTCCTGACAATCACAGGACATAAATAGGATCAACGCAACCAGATGCGTTTGTCTGAAGTCTCAACTTGTACCTCTGCTTAACCCGAGTTCACTAGTGAGAAATACGCTGAGTTACTCAATAGTGATGATGGTTCATAAGACTGTTGCAAACTAATTACACTTGCACTGGAAACAATGGTAACAGTCCTGCAGCGCAGATCCCGCAATATGCCGGTGTCTTAAAGAAAAGGAGACGGATAGACAACATAGTGAGTGTACGTACGATTGAGGAAGTCACCATTCTTTGCAACTTGCCGATCCTGATGATGAAGAATTCAAATGGGAACTATTTCTACGGGCACATGACGAGAGACTGAACAAGACAACACAGAACGCAGCTGTACCAATACCGCTGACAGGCTGAAACAGACCAGTCTTTTCGCGTGTTAGATTTACTCTCTGGAGACAGACAGATGCTAATCAAACCAACTATTCATGAGAAGATTTTATTCGTGGTGGCTAGAAACCATTATGGACTCAAACGGAAATTGTTTGACTCACTCGGTGCGTCGTTCGCATTTTTACACCGACCAGGAAGTGGAATGACACTAAGGACTAAAAGAATGGCATATGGTGATTCATAAGCTGCGTTTAATCACACTTAGGTGCTACATTAAGGCGAATTCAGAGAAGGGAAATTCGACTTAGTGCTGGTAAGGCACAGCTTGGAAGGTCATTGAGGTGTTAACAAGGTAGATCTTTGAACAAGATGAAGACCCACTACTGCTAGTGAAAATACTGACAGTCAGAAGGATCTTGTTTCCAACTTCCAACTAGACACTGAGAAAATTTCGGATCAAGCGGGACGCTAAAATCGGTTTGTAAGTGTGTTCCGTCCGTAAACTCAGTAGTACACGTATTTCTTTGAATGAACAGGGAATGCAAATTGACAGAAGGTACTCAGAGAGCAAATGAAAATGAACGAGAACCAGCTGTAATTGTAGCTGTTGGGAGCAAAGTAAACTAACTTTGCCGATTGATGCCAGTGGCTATGGTAGTCGGACAACACTCGTGCACACGTTCGGAAACAACTCTTATGACAGCAGAGTCCTAAATTTGGTGAAACAAAGGCATCCAACTGTTTGAAAACCGTGACTGAAAGTCATATTCTGAGCTAGGTAGGTAGTGATGGTGGAGGTGGTATCCATTAGACTAACGGCCCCATACCGTCACAAACCGTAAAACTTTAGAAGTGGTCATGATTATAGAGGACTCCAGTGGTAGGTAATCCCAATGGTTGTTGCAGCTTTAGTAACGCAATCACATGTCTTGAGCTAGTAACTGAAGAAGAACTTACCGATGCGTTGATTAAGAAAAACTGCCTAACAAACGGATGAAATCATCACGTACCAGCCCATTCAAAGCTTTAAGGACAAGGTCCTCTGGAAAGTGACTGACACTTGAGCAAGAGGCAAAACGATTCCAAAGATTTCTAACGACAGAGAGCTGAAAACGATTACTTCTCGACAGAGCAAAGTTGGTCTCACCAATGTTGCTGTACTAACGTGGCGGAGGGATACTGGCAACCTCTGTTTGATGATTATTCTGAGATACATGAAGTGAGTACTAGTAGCATATTGTCATGAAGTAGTATTTGCCGGATGCGCTAAAACGTATAATCTAGTGAAACAGAGAACATATTGATCGAACCTGAAGAAAGATGTGATCGCCAGTGTGTTTGCTGACCAAAAATATCACTTACCGAAATGTGGCAGCAGGATGAATCAGAAGCGATAGCAATCATTTCTTATCTCCGAAACTTGGAAAATTCGCCCAGGGAGTAATAAGGCCTGTTTCCACTGAACATATGCAACAATTAAAATTCTTGTCATGAAAAAAACATTCGCACGTTGAATTGGTGCAACTTATTAAGTGTGGGCTATGATTTGACAGCGAAGAATTTCAAGCTCGCAACTTCAGAAGAGGCGCATCCAGGCTACACTGTACTAATCTCTAAGAAATTGAACTACTGATTGCAGGACTCTAAAAATTGATTAACTTTTGACAGCCAGATGATGTTACTGAGACTATACCTTACTGTTGGTATGAGTGATCCACCGCACATCCAGTGAAACAAGTACGAAGAAGCCCCCTTTTCAGCTGATAAATACTTTTAGTGAATTAAGACATTAGTATGTGGCCTTGGTGGAGCATGTTAGCCAACTCTTAAACCGTAAGCCGAAAAGCCGAATGCTTCACAGGTCCACGCAAGCGGACAATCAGCAGCTTAGTGACTTGGCGTAGCCCAGATCTGCCATCTATGAGAAAAGGCCAAATAACCTGGTTTATCGGATTGTATATATTGTGTGATTGAAAAGATCTCTGTGTGACACCATACAGACGGGGGCCAGGAGTATCCATTTGGGTGGAAAAAACAGTGAGACAAAATAAGCACACTGCTATGAGTGAACAATTTGGTATGATATGCCCTGACAGCAAACAGGAATATACCTCATGAATCAGAAGCCGACAATGCCTCGACCAAACAGGTTGAGTCAACAAGCGACATTAGTCCAAGAAACTCTAGAAACAAGACGTTCGGTGCATAGTACTCAGGGGCAGTAATCATTAATATAGCATGCATTCAGAATCATCCACTTGTTGAAAACAATAGTTACTTTCAGCGTCAGAAAGATCGGAATGTGGATGCGAGCGTTGAAAATGCGCATATTTTCTCTATGTAGAAAATTCCAACAAAGAACTAATCCTGTACAACCGATAACAGGTTTGGAATCTTGTCAGCCGTGCAAAAAAACGTATCTTGTTTTGAGTGTTTGGCTATAGCAAATTCCCTGTCTGTCCGATCCTATTGCTGGGAAATGATGGTGATTCTCGCGAGCTGCATTTGTCCAAAGGTCTATCATATCAATTAGTTCCGCTCAGTCAAATACGACCGGATCACACGGATCAAGGAGAGTCAATAAAAAGTGCTTTCATTCATGCAGTTGCTGTTGAATGTGTAGTGATACTTAGGTAGCAAAGTCCAACGTTGTCAGTATACAGCATAACTATTTGTGTAGTTGTGGCACTGGTATTTTCCCAATAAAGAATTAGGAATTAAAGCACACCCAGCGTTTCATTTTGACCTCCAACGTGTACCGCAGTACAGTCAAAAGTTCTTTGGCATCTTTCAAATGTCTACTGTAGCTCTGAATATAACTACTGCGTGTAGCAGTAATCAGAGTAAAACACCAGTGTCCTTCTGATTGTCTCTTCTAGCTAGACAGACCCCTCAGTGTCAGCTTAATCCGATTGCTGAGCTGTTAATTCTAGGCAGTATACTCCAGGGAAACCCTATCTCCTGTTGCTCACCAGGTAGCCCTTTTAAGCGAAATACTGAGTAATTTTCAACTAATCAACCCTTCTGCCACAAAGACGACCGAGAAGTGTCAGACGTTATCGTTCTTAATACAGTTACGTTAACCGATCATTGTAGATCTCCCGTTCTACTTTCCCCCTGGTTTTCTACCTCTCCCCCACCTTGAGGTGATAGTCATTTTCTAAAACCAGCACAGCTGACGGGTTTTGGTGATTTTAACGTCCACACCACCAGAGAAGTAGCTCAGCAAGTTACCTTGAAGAACACTGTCCCAAGTTTAAATTAGTTAGAAAAACGAAAAGCAATCGACCGTAATCTACTCTCAGACCAAATATGACAATCAGTTTCTAAACAAAGCGGACAAAAAAGAACGCAGAAAAAACCGCCGGAGTGGAAGTCCTGAGAAAACCCAACTGATTTGCAAAACAGCATTCTAGTTTGTTGCAAACAAACGATTCTGTCAACAGTTCAGACAAAATCATTCAACCAAACAGGTGACTAAAATACTATTCAGAAAAGCGTACAATTCGCTGTGTGTAAAGCAGTGCACAATGTGTAGTGGAATGACATCGAGTTTGTGTGGACGTCTCCCGTAATAAACGAACAGGTAAACGTAAGTGCACAATGAGCATGGGAATAAATACTGATTGTCGTTTGGATCCTCAGATTAATGATATTTTCTTGATTCGCTGCAAACTCAGTCGTCTTTTATCATAAGAGAAGCGGCTAAATCGAATGTTTGGTGATCGAGCGCAACGCACTGGTAAAGATGAGCGACTGCTTAAAATGTGTGCGGCTTACGGTTTGGATAATTTCAGTGCCACACTTTGACATAAGAAAAGGCATGAAGTCATTTGGATACAAACCTGCACATTTTAGCTATGGACACAGAATAATCACAAAACAGTCACTTATCAAGGACGTCACTTTTCCATAGACTGTCATGCACTCTGTGGCAACTCACTCGACTCGGGTCAAACCGTCGTGTGTTCCCGTTTCAGTCCGTCAATTTGTCGGGGGTGACAGCAACGTAGTGATCGTCCTACTGAAAATCTTTCAGTTTCCTATTTACTGCTATGAATAGTGCCGCAATATTGTAAGAGATAGTTATCGACAAGCCTTAAATTGGAATGTTGCGTAAGTGCAAGCCACTTCGAAAGTTTTATAAAGTTTTCAATCTTGATTGTTTGTATTTGGATGTACGGGAGCATCTTTCAACGGACCACTCACAATTCCGACAGGAAGATGTCATTATTGCTTACTGAGTGGGTGCGTCACCCCGTATGAACTTTTCATGGAACAGCACAGTAGTCGGAGAAAGCGTGAAAGGTGCCCATATCCACTTTGGATATGAATCACCGCCTACCAACCACAGTCAACAATAGCACTGTGCCAAGCTTCGTCGGTCAAAGCACCGATTTCGCAATTTCTGCTAACAAGTGATATATAATTAGCTTTACCACATATAAAAGACTGAACTTCAGATAGCTGTAGTAGTGGCCCAACTAAATTGCCCCCTTCTCCGGCATCAAGAAATCGTAACTGTTAATCGCCATGAAATCTTTTATACTTTGTGAGAGGATAAAAATCTTGTTATTTGAACTCGTTGCGGGTTACGGAAAATTTTCCACTTTGAATTGGTCTGCGAAAAAATTTCTGTTCTTTTTTTATGCAATTCAGCTCTCATTAAACTATAGGTCACACAACGGAAGTTGCTCACTCCAGATTGCCATGGTTAATTGTTAGACGTTAAATCGGGTTAGTAGCCTCGGGAGCCTAACATGGAATTCCGGACATATGACATCCATGATAGATATGCTTAGTATCAACTCAGTACTGCGCCTTTACACCCTACCTGTGATCGAATGATCCAATAGTTGATTTTGATGTTGGATCACTCTAAAGGTATCATCTTTTGTCGCAACAGCAGACTGCAGTTCAAGCAACTTCTCGGGGATCGGCTGAATTTCAATCAACTTGAGAAAACTTCAGGATGTTACTGTGTCTAATCTCGCTCATTGGTATGAACATTGTATGCCTTGTAGGGGATCCGCGAAAAGATTAAGCGCGTGAAGAAGCCTGTACAAACTAAGGTACAAATCGGCATGAGTAATCGCATTCGAGATTGTTCCATTTCGCAACAATTTACACCAAATTGAAGTGTAATCTTGTTGTATGTTGTGTGGTGGAAGTGGACAGTCGTACTGTACTACTTATAAGGACGTAGAAAGAGGCTGCTGGTAGAATAGTCATACAAGTGAGGGGATTAGAAAATGCCCGATCACAAAATCGTGTTCTGCGCATATTGACAGTTATTTTGCACGAGGATCGTTAAAGTGTACAAATGAGTAATATTATTTGAATTAAAACACACCTAACCTGATTCCTTTCCGTCAGTGAACAATCCTTTTATCAATAACGGTCTTGGTCCATAATGTGTGTATCATAAATGCTCAGTTGAAGTATATAAACTTATTTAAATACAAATAAATAGAACCAGTATCAGCTCATTTGGGAAATTTGCTGTCTACATGTGTAGCTTGCTAATTTGGCAAATTCATATCGTCCACATTGCTAATTAGTCGCATTCTTTAATACTGAGTGTTTCTGCCTTGAAGGGTGTTCCTTAATCCAGACGGCTGTCAGCCACTGCATACTATTTGTTTGTCACTGGAAATTTTATGGTTGTTCTATTGCGCGGACTCGTTCACGATGAATACAGCCGAAGAACGACTATGTCGTATAGCCTAGGGCTGAGTAAACTTTGCCTTGTGTAAATACATAGGTTGATCGGACTGAGCAAAATTTCAGTGTACTATCTAAAATCAGGTAGTTCGTTTTAATGACTTATTGAAAACATTTGTGAGCTTTCCAAGTAAATGGCTGAAACCCAATTCCACCATTATTCTGTCATTTTTATAGATACTTGATAGCACAAAGGATGATTGTTGGAAAGTGGAGAACTATTCCGGAGATCGCGGTGAAGTCCCGAAATTGAAACTCAGACCATTTACTCTGAAGCCACACATGTACCAGAAAGAAAGAATACCGAAGAAGTCAACGCGCCGTGGAGACACGAGTTTTTTTCCATCTCCCGGTGGTGCTCTCTTGGAAAAGCATAGCAACTCGCGAAGTCAGCCTATGGGCTCGTATATGAATGTGGCATATACGCCTGTAGAAATATCCTATCCGATAAAAACAGCCACAATCCCGTCTGATGGCTCAACAGTGATGGTGTATTTGCCAATACAACAGATGGGTGGGATACAAGGCCAGGGATCTCCAGTACTGTTGCTACCGTATCGTTCGAAATCCCACGATGAACAGTATCAGTTGCCTGGGAGAAGTGATCATGTCAGAGATGAACATCGCACCTCCGGATCGTTTCCTTACCAACAATCTCCGATGAGTAGTGAGTTTGTCTGGCCATACAAGATCAGTACAGGCAGAATGGACGATTTTGAAGCAACTTCTCGTTTTGGTCACATCCCACTACCATCGTCCAGGTTACTGAAGTACAGCCACCCTCATTCCCCATCACCTTACGACCCAACCATTGTCTTGGACACCAAGTATAAACCGAAGGCCGCACGGATTTAAGCTCGGACCAAACAGTTCAGTCTTACTTTTGATTACTTCTCGACTAATCTCTTTAAGTGTCACATCGTATAAATGTCCATATAAACCCAAAATCCCCAATCATTGTTTTGATGGTCAGTTGTGAAATAAAATATATCTCTAGAAGACTGCAACACGTTGCTTGCATTAATTTGAAAAACTTATCTAGTTCGCCCTCTGACGAACATTTGTATTAACCTGTCAACAGTTTTTAACGCACGAATTTTTACAAACATCTAACTTTATGTTCCAATCCTCATACTTTTACAGTAATCCCATCGATACCGTATTCCTGTTTTGTACATCTTACTTTTATCTCGATTAAATTTTGATGGTACAGAAATGAAAGACCAACATTACAATATAGTGACCAAGGATAGTGTAGCTCCTCTAACAGACATCGAATGCACTCCGTTTGTTTGTTGTGGATGCATGTTTTCCTGTCTGTCTACTGTACGAAGCATGAACTAAAATCAATGGGGCCCTATTCAGCCGTGCAGATGGCTGCACACAACGGATGCTTGTTCCCTCTTAACTATTCACATTTTACTTTGATCTCCATAGTAGTTTCGCCTGCATATTTCTGGTTAATTTTTGACATACTGTTGTGTCCGCAAAAGACGCTTGGCCAACAAGTTGGTTTATTGCGCAAACTTCCGTATAGGTCATGTCAAAAACTAAACCACAAACGTGTACACTCATTTGCACGACGGACATGCACTCACATACATTGGGTGACAGTACGTGGTCATTCGCCTTGGTGAAAGTTCTCACACATCATGTACACACTGTTTCGATAGTCTCTTCTTGTCCGTCGTGTTCGGGGCTTGTCCTTTTGCTCCTGAATGTCCCCTGTGGGTAATACACTACTTGTGAGTAGTATACTACTCACAACGAAACTGCCTGTTATACAACACTCCTCCCCCTTCTGAGGTTCCTTGGTTCCTTCGCATTTGTCGACGAATCCTCTCCGATCGACGCGGTGTTTCCTCCCGGATTATTGATCTTCTGGTTCGTCGCGCCGGCATCTCGTGCCACGTTGCTAACTCACTGGCGTGCACTCTTTTCGTCTCGCCGTCCTTCTTGATCGTGTATACTGGGCCTCGTCTGGATATTACCAAATACGGACCTTTCCATTTAGGCAAAAGTTTTCTTGATCCTGGCCCGCTGGCACCGGTGTTCCGATGGTCTCGATATTTCACCCGTTCTCCTAGGTTGAACATTCTAGTCTTGCCGAACCGTTGCCTTGCGGATTTCTCCTTTGTGCGTGCTTGCGATGCTTTCAGATTTCGTTGGGCTCTTTCTCTTTCGGTTACCAATTCTTTAGTGGAATCAATGCACTCTGGCCATACCCCAATGTCCTGATCCACCGGAAGTCGAGGGGTTCTACCGTACATCAATTGAAATGGAGATTTCTTCGTGCTCGCCTGCACAGACGCCCGGTAGGCCAATAACACTAGTGGCAACGCAGACTCCCAGTCTCCTCCTTTGGCTGATAACCATTCTTTGACCGTTCGGTTGTTACGCTCAGTTAGGCCATTCGTTTGTGGGTGATACGGCGTCGTTCGGATGCGCTTGATTCCCAGTTGTTGCATGCGTGTTCGAAACTCATCGCTTTCGAAGCATGGTCCCTGATCCGTCAAGATCGCCTTTGGTACACCGTGGTTTGCTACAATGTGCTTCATCACCATATCTCCCACCGTAGATGCTTTCTGATCCGGAACGCCAGTCGCTTCGATCCAACGGGTAAAGTGTTCCGTCATGACCAGAACGTACTGGTTACCGCGGGCGCTCAGTGGAAATGGGCCCATAAGATCCATAGACCAGAGTTCACCGATTTCGGAGACTGGTATTGGTTGTAAGGGCTGTTGGGCTCCCCGATTGTCGCTTTTCAGTAACTGACACTGTTGGCATGCAAGCACGTAAGTTGTCACATCCTCTTTCATTTTCGGCCAATATGCTCTTTGTTGCAACAGATCGTACGTCCTAGTGCATCCGGTGTGTGCCATTTCATGGCAGTCTGCCACCACTTTCCTCCTCAGTTGTCTCGGGATGACTACCACGCACGGGTGCCCAACGCCACGCTGCCATGTCAATACGCCTGCACTGTTTAAGCCAACTCTTTTCCATTGGGATGCGATTATTTTCAGCTCCTCATCCTTAGTATTTGTGGGGATTCTCACGCCTCTTGCCAGAGCTTCAATCACTTTCCGGAGGACCTTATCTTGACGTTGTAGGCGTACTAGCGTTTGTGGGTCCTGCTCCATTATTAAGCCGTTGACTCCAACGGTCACTTTGGGGAGTTCGTCGTCTACTTGTGGTCGAGAAAGAAAATCCGCGACGCAATTGCTCAAACCAGGCACATGGTTGATCGTGAAGTCATATTCCTGTAAACGTAATGCCCATCGGGCTAATTTGCCTCTCGGGTCCCTCGCAGTCATGATCCATTCCAGGGGTTTGTGATCCGTCTCCACGTGGAACTGTTGACCCAACAGGTATGGCCTCCACTTGTCCAGTGCCCAGACGATTGCCAAACATTCCTTTTCAATAGTCGAATATTTCTGCTCCGTTGGAGTCAGGACTCTGCTGGCATACTCGATTACTCCTTCCTTTTGCTTGAGTACTGCCCCAATGCCACGGTCACTGGCATCTGTTGCTACGATGAACGTTTCTTTTGTGTTCGGTAGTTTCAACGTCAGTTGTTGCTCGTTCATCGCTTGTTGCACTCGCTTGAACGCCCTCTGGGCATCGTCGGTCCATTCAAATTTCTTGTCTTTTCGAAGGAGTTCGTACAATGGCAATGCAATGGAGTGAAAATTTTTCACGAACCGACTGTAGTACCCCGCTTGACCCAAAAATTGTCTCAGGGTTCGTTTGGAATTCGGAGCCATGGCTTCTCTAATTGTCAGTATTTTCTCCGGGAGAGGCTTGATTTCGCCTTGACCCACCTTGTGTCCCAGTAACACCACCGATGATCGTCCGAGCTGTGACTTATCAGCATTGATCCGGAGTCCTGAGTTCTTGATGCGATTCAAGACAGCATCTATATGGGCAGCATGTTCCGATTCCGTGTTGCTGTATATTACGATATCATCTCCGTATACCGCCACATTATCCAGTCGTTTTACCAGCTGAACCATCAGGCGCCGAAATGTGAAAGGTGCCCCGGATAGGCCAAACGGCATGCGCTTGAACTGATACTGTTTTTCGCCTACCGTGAATGCGGTCTTCTCACGATCTGTGGGTTTAATTGGTACTTGCCAGTATCCGGAGCGTAAGTCCAAAACTGTGAACAATTTCGCCTGCTGTAGCTTGTCAAAAATATCAGCGACGGACGGTATTGGTACGACTGTATTCTGTGTTACCTCATTCAGCCGTCTAAAATCCACACAAAAGCGGTACTTCCCGTTGGACTTCTTCACCAGGAGAACAGGCGAGTTGTACGGACTGTTGGCTTCTTCGATAACATCCTCGCTCAGCATGTTCTGTATTTGTCTCCTCAATTCCTCCTCAAGATGAACCGGTATCCTGCGGGGCCCGTGAGGTCGAAATGTTCCGGTTGTTGGTATTTCATGGGCAATCCAGTTGCAAAATCCGTACGGATCATCGTCAGTCGTAAATACTTCCGCGTATTTCTCGACCGTGGACTGGAGCAGGGGGGCTGTGCAACTGGGGGTTTTAACCTTGCGTACTTGGTTGACGCTATCCTTTCGCTGTCCTATGAGCGTCAGGGAGCCATACTTGGTTGACAACTTCTTGAGCTTCAAGTCAATCACGGCATCTGTTGCAGCGAGGAAATCGGCTCCGAGTATCGTTTGCCTGGTTTCTGGGGACACAATGAAACGGTGCTTTACGATATGGCCGCCGATACGTACCCCACATTCTTTCACACCGTCAACCAGTAGACTATGACCTCCAACCGTCTTGATCATCATGGATGTCGGTTCTAGGTTTTGCTTTTCGGCACGAGCAATCAACGAAATAGCTGCCCCTGTATCGACTAAACACTGTTCTACCTCTCCATCAACTTCAACCCTTGTATGTACGGCCCCCTTCTCAATCGCTCCCATTACTAGTCGACCCGCCCAACAAAAAGAACAATCACGAAACACTTTATTTTTAGACCTCTGAGACCGCCGGATTGGGCAATCCTTCTTCCAATGTCCTTTTTTTCCACAGATGAAGCAGCCTCCTGGTTGATCGTTCTTCCGTGCTGCTGTTTTCAGGGCAGCTACATCCGCTGCGAGTTGCTCCATTGCCTTCTGCATTACCTCCAATGTCTTCTTGTCCGTATTGCTGTTTGAATCCACTGAGGCCACGGACATTACTGCCAACTCCCGTGTCACCTTCGCCAGATCGTCAAGGTCCATCGGCCGGGCGACATGGGCAATACGGACTTGGTCGCGAACCTCCATCGGGAGACCTTCAATAAACTGCTCCGTTAACAACTGCCGTCGTGATTCTTGATCCAATCCTGGCAGAGCCCTGTCCAGCAAACCTTGCAGAGTGGTGGCAAACACGGACGGGTCCGCTCCTTGTCCAAGCCTGGCCGCCTTGAACCGCCGCATGGCCTCCTGGCGGTCGGCCGGGCTGTCAAACGCAGCCACCAGCGTCTCCTTCGCAGCGGCCCACTCCATCTTCGCAGGGCCTCTTCGCGCTGCGTCCAGCACCGCCTTCGCCCTGCCCTTCACCAGCGTCCGCAGGGCAGCCAGCTTCCCACGGTCGGTCTTGACTCCGACCACTTCGGCCACGTCCTCCAAGTCCTCCAGGAACGTCCGGACGTCTCCATCTTCGAACGGCTGTGGCCAGGGAATCTTCATCCTCGCGTTCGTCACGGCACCAGTTGTTGTGTCCGCAAAAGACGCTTGGCCAACAAGTTGGTTTATTGCGCAAACTTCCGTATAGGTCATGTCAAAAACTAAACCACAAACGTGTACACTCATTTGCACGACGGACATGCACTCGCATACATTGGGTGACAGTACGTGGTCATTCGCCTTGGTGAAAGTTCTCACACATCATGTACACACTGTTTCGATAGTCTCTTCTTGTCCGTCGTGTTCGCGGCTTGTCCTTTTGCTCCCGAATGTCCCCTGTGAGTAATGCACTACTTGTGAGTAGTATACTACTCACAACGAAACTGCCTGTTATACAACAGTACCACACAATGGGCTGAAACCCTTCTGTCTCTTCGTCCTCCACTCTCTCCGTAGCCGTCACTTATCCTAGACTAGGCTAGATCTAAATGCTTATTACATTTCAAAACATCACTGCAAATACACAGATTCCATGCCTCACCACGTTTTTCTCACACAGTCAAACGAGGATTTACTCTCACCTGTTTGTGTAAACATTGTCTGGGGTTATCTAAAAAACTTCTATAAGTCAGGATGCAACTCCTGACATCTCTGTTCCTAAGGAAACTTAACTTCCAGGGGAAATCAGTGACAGTGAACTGTGTGTCTAGATATCCGGTCTGCCGTACGGGTTCCCCCAAGAAAGAATGGGGGCTGTGCGATACCACTTAGCCACACTTAACTAATATACAGCGTCATCGAAGAATTTCACTCTCCTCATCAATGTGATGCTCCGTGGCTACAGCTAGCACTATGCGGCAGAGACACTTCTGGTTGGGTCCTCATACAATAGATCAGTTGACGATGCTCTTCTCGAAAATCCGGAAGACCCCATCTCTGTGGAACCCTTACCGACCACTAATTACTGCTGACTTCTCTATACTAGATGTAGAAGACCTCTTACACGAAGACAAGTCATAAGGCACTTCGAGCCCAGACAAGGGTCACCTTTAGCTTTTCGAAGAATCGGCAGTTTTTCTAACAAAACCCTCTATAATTTGCTCGACCGGACACTTCGGACTGGCACTCTCCCTAGTGTATGGAAGGAGCCACTGTCATGCCAATCTTCCAGACTGATGAACGGCACATCCCTAATAGCTACTGGCCAGTCAGTCTTACTGGAATCCCATTCAAGATGATGGAGCATCTGCCGAAACGCGTCATTCTTGAACATTGCATACGGAGTTGTTTTCTCCCCACACACGATAGCTTCTTCCCTAACCGTACATGTGTCAAAAAATCATCCTCATGGATAGCATGGTGAAGGCCAAAGGCAATGGTACCATCTCAGACGCGCTCTCTCTTTTGGCTACACCAAAGCTTTTGAGAATATTTCGCAGTTTTCTCAAGCAGAGCCTTGAAACATGTGGCATCCAACGAGAGGAACTTTACTAGGTTGCTGCTTTTCTTAAAAGTCGCATCGGTACAGTCAAAACCAGATCAGACCTGTCATCTCCCTCCTTAATTTTTACGAACTTTCCTCAAAGATCAATGCTCGATCCTCTTTTGTTTCTTAAGCACATCAGCCACCTTCCGGATGCTATTCACATTAACGCTCTTCTCTAAGTTGACGACCAAAAATCTGGAGTGTTAGTGGTCTCAGTTAAATATAGATTGATCTTGACATGACTAAGTGCTGGTCAGACGATTAGAATCTCCAGCTGAGTGACAGTAAGTGTACGCACAGTCAATAGAGGATGGGAATGCCGTCATGATTCACAACGAGCTCAGCATGGTGGACATCAAGGAAATTAGCTCGAAGAAATATTTAAGTGTCTGAATCTAGTATAACTCAACTTTCACCCATCGTCACGAGATGGCTGCAAAAAAAGGTTCGCAACTCTTTGGATATAGATGAGACTCAAATTTTGAAACATTTCAGCTTCAGCGGAGGATCGGATTTTTTACAAGTGGGGTCCTTCTTATTCAATTAATCTGCTAAACTACTTACTAGTGGCATTTTTGAGATAATAAGACGTCTCTTTCCCAGCGTAGACAGTAAAAGTGTTTCACACAATTAACAGTTTATAAAGAATCGCTACTTCTTTACACCCTACCGATCGTGTATACTGCGTTGAAGAAATAAACTCGGTGTTTGCGCGTGTTTACCCTGCAGCTACCAAACTGGTCACTGTCATGCGGTACATGATTTGTGGGTCGTAGCCTGAAAATCTTGAAATGCATCTACCTGAATCCCAACGAATTCCCGGTGACTTACTCATCACACGTTCTTTCAATGTGAGATTATTGGAATAGTAATTCGTCCTAGCCGGCTGACAGTGGCTGGCAGAAGCCGACGGGGTCATGGAAGGAAGCTTTACAAATTCAGACATTGAACCCCCCCTTAGGTAGCATTTTCACAGGGTTATCGACCATTGGAATGATCTTCCGTATACGATCATTAGTTTCTCCTTAAGGGAGCACATTAAAACGTTGTTTGACTACCATTTAACTAGGGCTTTATTAGACTGATAATTCCATTCCCACTGAGTTGTGTTCAACCAGTGACCTTCAGATCAACGCACGCCCGTTGGATGTTGAAACATGAACTGGCTGGATCCGGGTAATTTCGGTCACCGTACTAGAACCCGTGCATCAATCGCTGAAATCGCCTTCTTTCAGTCCGAGACCCTCTACGGACACAGTCTGACCGTTCTTTAAAAAGGTAGTTTGAACTGTTAATAAACCAGGACTGAGCGCATACATATGTGCTCACCACAAGTTGTAGCCATCCATTTTGTGCGCTATGGTTAACAAGCATCCGTAATTCAGAAATCAAGGTTAACTCAACTGTTCACGTTGAGTAGTGTGGGGACACGCTTGAAACGTTTCATTCCAAGAGTGGTGATTTCCAGAATGACAATAACCGGAAAGTCAACGTGCAACACAGTACCCAGTCTGTTAACAAGATCAAGGAAATTAAGAAGTACAACCAGCTGGTGATCGACATGTCTCGCACAGAGTGGAAAAGTGCTGACTTTCCCCACAAAAGAAAACGCCATAAACAACTGTACTAACTAACCACACCTCATAGGCATGACAGATTATACTATAAGGTCTTGACAAAAAATTGTGGCAGGTTGTCACACTATGTAATGCGTTTTGAACTATGCTACACATGCGTTGTGATCATGTAATTTTACTATTACTGTTAGTAAATTACTGTCACAAGAAAGCTGGAAATTTAGTGGCAAATTTTGTTGAAGTAACTATTTGCAACCGCTGGGACGATTCGGTGCAGTCCATACGAAAACGTGATAATCAGAAAGCTTGAAGAGACGCATAGGCAGTCGAATCCTAGACGTAAAAGTAGGATGAATCGGTTTCTACGGTACCGCTGACAACGTGATGAATAAAACAATTGTTATGACAAACCTCATTTATTCGAGTTCACAGGAAGTACAACGAAAATGGGCACTAAATGGGTTGCACAGGCATATGAATACGGGCAACAAGGAATCCTAGGTTGAGGCTAGCACGTAAATGTGAAGCCTGCAAGTCACTGCCTCAATAGGGTGAACAGACAATAGTGAGATCACCTTCGATGTCCTCAAAATTCTAAACTCCCCGCGACGTGAGAGTTGCCTTGCCAGTACCGCCACGCCTGTTCACATTACCTTAGATATGTAAACTTACTACAAACCACTATCATCAAAGTTAGTGGGCCGACATAAGTATCGCAGTTATGCTCTCAGCTGTGTAATGAATTCGCACTATCTCTACTCCTGTAGGTTACATTCACTAGGATGACAATGTTGAGCTATTACCGTTAGGAACGCCGCTTAACCAGTTTAACGCTTGTTTGAATTCTGAAGGTCGACTGGAATTTTCCGTCGACACACTCTTCCATTTTGGCGGCTGCTGTGTGGTTGTACTCAAGGTGCTCTCACGTCCAGCTCCCTAGCACCCCTTAAGTCTGTTGTGAACGGTGAATAAATCAATAAATAAAGTTTGTTTGCAGATTCATCGTTTTCTCCCTGCGACTTCCGATTCACGGTAGCATAAGGTTGGGGAAACCTTGGGCGTACAAATTCATGAACCTAGCACTACAGAATGTTATATCCTCAGGTCGGTATGTAAAAAAGATCTACATTGATAAATAGTTTGGCAGATTTGATAAGTTAAAAGAGACCTATTTGCGGGAACTCTGGACTCCGGCTGGATTCCAACGAACGACAGAATCAACATAAACAAAAGCAGCAAATGCTGTATGAGCTGGGCTGCGAAGCCACGCCGGAGGCTTAGAAACCTCATGTTCGTACTTGATTATCCACCTGCCCAGCTGTGTCACATGATATCCACTAAATGTTCTAGCCGACTGACCGTCCAAGCAGGATTTCTGTCACTGATTCAGATGCAGCCGAAGTCCAGATTTTTTGCAATTCGGCCTCTTCTAAATTTTCAAATCTGCCAAACCACTTATCAGTAATTCAATTCTAATGCTCGTTAGTGGATTTCAGCCTGAACTGACTAAGAAATTCTGCTTGGGCAGTCATTCAACTGGAGAATTTGGTGGGTTCCATATGGCACAGTTGACTTGGTGGATAACTAGGTACAAACATGAAATTTTTTAATGTAAGGCGTGGCTTCGTAGCTAAGATGGCAGAGCATTTGTGGCGTTTGGGCATGTTGTTTTTGTCAATAGTTTGTATCTAGTTGGAGTCCAGATCCTTCACAATTAGGTCTCTTCTAAACCCCACATTGTCTGGACATGAAGAGTCACCAAGGCTTGCTGACTGAGCATTTTCCGGATTATGAATATAAACAAATGGTTCGTGATAACCGTGAAAAACCAGCAAGGGGAGTGGAGACAGAACCAAGTGGAAAGGCCAAAGTTCACGAGGACTGGAGCGTTCAAGGGTCCTTTTACCCAATGAGACTCCGTAATACTGTTTGATCAACCTTATCGGTAAACCCAAATTTTTATGTAATCGCCGAGGCGAAAGCGGTCTTTAAGTCACTGGGGATGTTATAATTCTGTGGCATTTGTTAGCCCCTGAAATCGTTGAATTATATTGCTGGAAGTGTTTTTGTTTTAATTTTCCAGGGGCGTAAGGAAGGAGTGTGAGATAGTTCATTAGCATAGTGACTAATGGAAAATCAACGCAAGTTTAATATTACGTCAAGTCGGAGAATTAGCGGTCGAATATTATGAAATTTATTCTCGTGAAAATGGGAAAATGTGCTTTTCTTAAATTTTGCGTCTAATTAAGCAGGAAAGCTTGATTTTCCCTGGGACGGTTCTATAGAACCATTGTTGGACCATGAGGATTAAGCACTTTGCAAAGCTGAAAACATATGATACGGTAGTTAACATTTTCCAACGAAGCATTATGTGCCAAGAAGTGCCACGCAAGTGAGCGGTCTTCTCTTGGTAGTATTCGGCATGCATGGTCATTCATTGTTATCACAGATGTGGGCTTTTCCATTTAAGCGTCACGTACGTTGGAATGTTGACGAAGTGATCTACTGAACGAACGACATAGAAAAGAACCTCACGCATAAAAGCTAACAAGTGTTCCATCCATTTGTCCCACCTTACCCAGTGTAGCGAGATCACCTTCGATGTCCTCAAAATTCTAAACTCCCCGCGACGTGAGAGTTGCCTTGCCAGTACCGCCACGCCTGTTCACATTACCTTAGATATGTAAACTTACTACAAACCACTATCATCAAAGTTAGTGGGCCGACATAAGTATCGCAGTTATGCTCTCAGCTGTGTAATGAATTCGCACTATCTCTACTCCTGTAGGTTACATTCACTAGGATGACAATGTTGAGCTATTACCGTTAGGAACGCCGCTTAACCAGTTTAACGCTTGTTTGAATTCTGAAGGTCGACTGGAATTTTCCGTCGACACACTCTTCCATTTTGGCGGCTGCTGTGTGGTTGTACTCAAGGTGCTCTCACGTCCAGCTCCCTAGCACCCCTTAAGTCTGTTGTGAACGGTGAATAAATCAATAAATAAAGTTTGTTTGCAGATTCATCGTTTTCTCCCTGCGACTTCCGATTCACGGTAGCATAAGGTTGGGGAAACTCGGGGCGCACCAATTAAGGATCTAGCGCTACACCTGCCAGCAAACACTATGAGCACAAATTCTGTTTCCACTAGTATTTCCGCTTTTTCTTCTAGTGGCCAATCAGGTGTTGTCGTAGTGTAAAAGACTCCGTGTTCAAAGCGAAAGCGTTTTCCACTACTTTTCTTCAACCACGGAGGTTGTGTGAAGCACCAAATACGCAGTACGATGCATGCTGAAATCCCATATTCCTACTAGTATTTCCGCCAGCTATTAGCCCGGTGCGTACCCTGATCGAAAGTGTATTCCCCACCCTCCCTGCAGCCGTTTCACCATGGTCTTTCACCAGATGCCGTTAAAGTGAAAACAATGTGTACAGTACAAAGAAGTAGCATTTATTGCATTTAACTTTGTATACGTATACAAAATGCGAATCGATAATGTGCATTCAGGTCAAAAGTTTCTGTTTCGCCCAGGTCCACGATCAGTTTCTTTTCCTGGAGAAGTAAACATGCCTCCTCGTTTTCGCCAGCCTACCGGGTTGTTGTCCTCACTCTCTTGTACAGATGCTTGTGAATGGACCGTCTGTCTCGTGAGCAATGTAACCATCCTTCACAGTGTTCATTGAGCACACTGTCAAGGGTGCTTGCATATTCCGTCTTGTCATGTATTTGTCCTGGTTGCGTAAAGAAATTAAGGTGTGTGGCAGGTCATGCATATTAAAGGTGCTATGTGCACCAGAAAAGGTCATTTGTGCAGCGACTGCCCTTGTCATCAATCGTTCCATCATATTACGAAGAAGAGTTGCAGCACTGATGCCCTGGGGATAATCAGCCTAAGGGAATCTCAGATGGTTAGTAATCTTAACACCCACCATCACGAATTGGGACTTGGATTCCAACATTTTTCTGTCAATTTCTTTTAATTGTGTTACTGACGTCACTGGTGCAAGCAAAAATTGCGTCTTTTTGATTGCTGAACGTGTTATTTCAGCAGTCATCCATTCCATGGTTGCTATTAATGTATTCATTTGTACATTAATACTGTGAGCTAGCTCCGAGGAAGTGTACCGGGCGTTAAATACGCTTTGTTGCCATTCGAATTATTCAGGAAAGATAAACGCGTCGCCTAAAAATCAGTCTTGGTGATTTCTCCTTCTAAGGCACTTCCTGTAAGTAACTGAACTTGAAGTAAGGTTTCTTCACTAGTGTCGTTGTGGATGATGGTTTGTGCACTGTACGTAATGCAGCTGATGGGTCGTGGATGCCCCATGGTAACATGTGCCCCATTGGAGCCGCATGACGGAAATGAATGCCTGATCGGAGTAGGCTCACACTTTGTTCTTTTTGGATTGCTACCCTCTTCACTGTCACCATCCGTGAATCGCGGTCGTTTACTGGCAACCGGTTAACAAATTGCAACAATCAACTCACATTGGATGTTTTTGCGGTAAACCCATATTTATTGTCTCATCGCTGGGAGACATGTTACCGGATGTTTACCGCGTTTCCATTTCTCTGGCATATTCAAAGCCAGCTGCAATGAAATACGGCCGTTCGTTGTATTATAGCCTCCGTTACTTGTGGTGACCAGTACGGTAACTGGCAACTTCGGATCGTCTGCGTTCGGTTGCAAGTACTTTTACGCATAACCGTGATACGCAGTTCCAGGCAGTCGTGGGAAAACGGCTGTTGTTCCGGCAGCATCCACCCGGTTGATGCTGACAACGGCAACACCTTCGTTGCCATCGTTCTCAATTTTAACTACACAGTAACACGTTCGTTCATCCGTATGTGAAAGTCGGAAGCTTTTCGTTCGTTTGAGGTAACATTGTTTACGTCAGCGAAGTAAAAGTTCACAAACACGTTTTATTGTCTCACGTTTATTGGCGTTTTGTCAAACGTGTACAAAAGTGGAGTAACAAGTGAAACTGGTGGTAATGTAGAAAGGACACATTTACACAGTGTGTCAGAGAGAAGTGGACGCTATACACGAGCGCTGACGTGGTTTGCCTGAAATATGAACAACATAGACGACAAGATGCCAAGTACCCAGAAGTCAGCAGTAACTTCAAAACGTTTACAATACAGAACTTTTTTGTCAGTGTCAACATTGTAAATGTCCACAATGAAACGGAGTAGTTTGTATGCACTGATTATATTAGTGGGGCTAGCATTTAAAAGAAATGAACCGTTAAGGGGTAACTTCCTTTTTCTACAATCACTGCCGTAGCTTTTACCATGCAGCAGCTGATCAGTCCTAATCACTTTGGCCGTAGTACACTCTTCTTTGCACCTACGGTACAACTGAGCCAACGGATTACATTGGGAGTGTAGGATGCGTTTGACTTCGTAAAAGTACAACTCGGTGGGAAAGGCTGTAAACCTGTCGAGTTTGCCGTGATGCCCGACGTCGTCCGTCAAATGTGCAAGTGAATACATATTGTATATCATTTCCCCTGCCTCATATACATGGGAGGATTCGTAAACGAATGTACGCAGACACAAGTTTCCATAATCAAGTAAGGGTCCGGAGAAAACAGGATGAGCAAGAAAGTAAATGCCACTGGACAAGTCCAGAAAGTTGGAATAATTATTGTGAAGTATGGTTCCCTACATCTACGGTCCGACATACAGAAGGAACCGCCTAACCTCACAAGCTTTCCAATTTCTGAACTCTAACCATCCCCGACTCATTCTTGGGGAGTCGTCTTCAAGTGGACGGGAGCATGCGGTTATTCCTGCATCTACATTCTCAACGGTGTCCATCTCTATGCACACGCCTTTGTTACAGGGGGATTCCAGCTACGAGTGCACTAGATTCCGCACCACACCAGGGCAAACGGAGTGCATGCAATCGTACGGAAGATGGTGTATCATGTCCAGCGGCAGAGCTTCAAACGGTGATTTTCTACGCTTACTGGTACACCGGTAAGAATCGACTGTGATTGGGGCAGTCTGTTAGAAGACAAGTGACCTTGTGGTCATTGTAGACACCTTTCTGCGTTCAACGGTCACGGCTGGGATATTCAGTATACTCTGGTTTCCGTATCACTGTGGCTCTAGCTGGTGGGTCACAAATAATTCCGCTGACAATCAGTTCTTTTTTAAGCTCAAAGTTGCCTAGATTAACACTATTAACTTGTATCGCAGTTTCCTACGATTGACAGTCCTCTTTGATCACAGTTGTTGAGAATTATTGTATGTTTGTCGGCTTCGGCAAATTACCAGCCTGATGTAATGAACAATAGGAAGGTGCATGTGAACTACATTTAGGCACATTGTTGTACATCATAAGTATAAGAACGCTCGATTAAGTTGTTTAAGTATCATAATGCTCTACCGAAGGCATCCAGTACGCAACACATTCGTTCACTAAGACAAACAAGCTATATGGGAAATATTTTTTAAAGATACAGCACACGCAATTATTTTGCGCATTATAGCCCTCCCCCTTTCTCTTTACATGATTGTGTGCAGCGGTAATATAGCCATGCTTAAGAAACAACGCCCCAAAAGCAGTGTACACTATGAACCACAACTCACCTCGATAGTGAAAACCTCGGTACACGTATGGATTATATGCAGTCCGTGTCGACAGACTTACTTACTTACTTACTTACTTACTTACTTACTTACTTACTTACTTACTTACAAATGCCTCTTCCAACTCCGGTCACAACTGCGACATATGGCGCAACGGATACATCCAATCGTCAAAACCCACACATGTCGACCAGTCCTCACAATCCTACATCTTCATCGTCATCCCAGTGGCATCGAGCACCAGCCGTGCATAGGTGGCAAAGTGCAGCTTATCACAATTCGACAGTGTAGTGGCCCTGATTTTTACCCCTTTTCATGCGAATTTTTCCGCCATTTGTGTCCATAAGGAAACCTTCGAAACTACCTGGGCAAGTTCTAAAAATTACCTGACAATTTGGTCCGGTAACTTTGGGGCTGATGGCCCGAAAGTACCCGTCGGGTAATTCACCTCAATAAGTAACCATTTTATATTTTTCGCCTTTTTCAAACCTTTTTCCACGATAAAGCTGACAAAACACTAGCTTTTGTCCACCACAATGTCTGTGTGCATATTCTTTCACAACATTATTGGAAAAATATGACTCGTCACGAACGGCCCTCAAGAAACAAAACTTCACGGGTCTCCTAGATTCTGTATTCTCGTCATGTTTTAGTAGACCTCCTAAAATTGAAGACTGCGCTACAAACACTTCCAAGGTTCCCGAAATCTTTCAACTATTTTTTTAAAATCCGCTAAAGTAAGACAAAGTATATTATAATTCTACACTATTGTCCATTATAATACTAATGGGTAGTGTGTAAGGTTTGTGTTGTTTGATGAGACCCAACTGTGAAAAGCCAGTGCTTCGGCTGGATTCTAACCAGTGACAGACAATGCATGCTTCAGCTCGGAAAGCGCTTTACCGGCTGAGCTACGAAGCCACACCAGCAGTTCGGAAATTTCACATCTGGACTGTGTGACCCACTCCCCCCCCACTGTCTCGTATGGAATCCACCAAATGATTCAGGGGATCGACCGCTCCAGCAGGACATATCCAGGACATATCCAGATATCCAACCAATAATTTTGCTTACCAAAACCGGCCATATTCAATTCAACAGCGACGTAAACTGTTGAATGGAGCCCAGGAAAGGCGAAAGAAAAGAGGAGAATGAGAAATTAGACGCAATTAACAATGATTGGTAAGAAACGCCGTATATCTGCGAATGATGAAGAGAGATCAAAAGTGAAACACAGCAGACTTGAAGTATTGTCTCTGGGCATTCCAGTGATGCTATAGTCGCTTGCTAATTCTTAGCGCACAGCCTAAATAATCCAGGGTAAACATGTACAACATTCGGCTGAGCCATAATAATGGGTTTTATGGATGTGATTGCAATTGCACATCACCGTGAAAAATCGAGATAGAGAGAAAGTGAAACATAACTATCTTAGTGCGTATAATCTTGGGTACGCTTGTGTGCGTACCCTTGTGTAAGCCCCTTAAGGGGCTTAAAGTTGAGCCACCTGAATAAAGTAGGCAGAATTCACGGGCTACAATATATATTCATTTCAAATATACTCGTCGGTCGTAAACGTGTGACCAGAATGTAAACGAAGCCAATAAGTTTTAAGTGAGACGAGCAAAGGTGTATTGTGGTTGTAACGTGGTTGGTTCTCACTTCTAAGTCCACGGTAAGCAAAGGTTAACAGTCAGTTGCTTTTGTGCGCATTGAATCGGCCGTCGACCGCCATCCAGCGATGGTTCAATATACTTGAGAATTTGCCAACTGTGGGTATTCATCAAGACCCTAAACGAAGATGCGGTACCAGCAACCACCTGTAGTCCGTAATGGAGCGAAGTTAGGGCAACAGTACTACAAAGCAAACACAAGGACTCACAATAGCTCTCCGCAATAGATTCTACCACACTAAATCTGCTGCGTATTACAAGATGGTTCTCCCCTTTGGTAACAGAGATTTCAGCAAATTTGGATCCTTTGGCCTGCTAAAAGAACTTTGCCACGGTTAGCCCACGATAACCATGACTGTGTGGAATCAGAAGGCGAAAAGCACAAAGACGAAGCGCGTATTGATTCAAACAACAGATGATGTGTACAATGAATGATAGTGCGTAACAGGAGGACGGAAGGGCAACAGACTCTACAGGTCGATAAGTTATTTGAAATGGATGAAGCGGTGTTTCGCCCTTGTTGAGCCACTCATTGACGGGCCAGTCAGTTTCATTTTGAAAACAAACAGACTTACCCTTGCGGAAACTGCAACTGTGAAAGTACCCAAGAAAAGCTTTCTATACCAAACTAACTTTCAAAGGCGATGGCCTGAGGAAAGCCCTGAAAAGATTATCGGTTCCGCGTTGAAACGTGAAGATGTTGCACAAAAGCTTGTCCTGCTGTAGCGACCTCTTAGAACGGCTTAATTTTTGTGGGTATTTTGTCGTGAAATTCGACACTTCCGATAGAGGCATGTTTGTTTATCTAAATGGTATGTCATGTTTCCGCTCACTGTAAATTCCTCACTTTTTCGTTCCCCGCGCTACAGGCAAGACGTCTTCTGGCTGTGCCATTGTTTTTCTTCTCGGTCGTGGCAATAAACATTGTATTGCGCTGCTTGCTGCTTTCTGAATTATTGTTGTTTGGGTAACTCACCGTACCTGGAGTGAAACTTTGTAGGACAGTCCCCCACACTGCTCTCACAAACGACCAGGTTAACTTTACTCCCGATCAAAAAGCAAACCCCTGTTTTCTACCAGCCACTGTATCTATCAGTTTTTCTGTAGTTGCGGAAATGTACATTATTGGACCAGAGGAAGTGTTTAAAACCACGTCCAGCGAACACCCCCCCAAGGTGGTTAAGACTTGCACTAACTCACCCATTATTGAGTAATAATCAGCAAGGACAAAAGCGCCGCTTCATCCGCCACAAGATACTTATCGACCACATGTTACAATATCAGCATCGCATCCTCGTTAAAGGCCTTGATGAACGCTCACGGCCCACAAATTCTCAGGTGCATCGAAGCAGTGTTGATCAACCGTCGACAGCCGGTTCTATGCGCACAAAACAACCGACTGCTAGCCTTTGTTTACTGTGGGATTAACCATGAGTACCAATCAAGACCCATCCCGATTGGTGTTTCTTATCACACCATAGTCTAATCGGTTTCGTTTTTATGCTAGTCAAACGGTTATGGCTGACAATGGTGTGTGGGGTCAGTCCGTGTTGTAGTTTGCGCCCCCTGCCTACCCCACTCAGACGTAACCATGAAACAATTTACCTCTTAACCAATAAGTATTTACAAACATAAACACCTTTCAGCGTGGGTGTCAATGCACACGGGAGGCACCAGCAGCGAATCTGAAGATGGAATAACCCACTCACCGCCAAACAACTAAACCGGCTTCGCAGTGATGCCAGTAGATCAGTAAAGAATCAGACAAATTGCACATCAGAAAGTGGACTGTAGTTATGAAAGGAAACGTGGTAATACGTCGTATCCAGAAAATGGGTGGTTTTTAGGGCAGGCTTCTCCACAAATTACCCACCCATAGAGTAATTTATGTTTGCTGGGTTACGAGGGAAAGCAAACAGTACCCTATGCTTAATCGTTTGTAACTGCTGCATCTGTTTGTCTTGCTCAAACACATAGCTTGACCGGTGAAGTCTGTGACAGCTAACACGTGCGACAGTGGACACGAATTATCAGCCGATCAGCACCACAACGATGGCTGTGCATCTACACCGGTTCACTGCAGTGCCCACGTGGTAATCTTGTTTAAAGCACTTATACTAGTTGCTGGCGAAGGCAATGCTTTTGAAAGGGGTAACTGCCATGTTACCGTTGCAGTCATGTGGTTTCCCAAGAGTGATGGAGGGCTTCCTGATGATAGCTGAAGTTGGCTGCACTGAGAGGCCAGAGCTGCGGACCCACCAAATTCCGAATGGGCGATTTTTACCTTGCCAGCCGCTGACCATCAACGGAAATGCGACATTTGTAAACAAAAATACACACTACAGAAAGCTTCACTGTAAAGACAGAAATGCTTCCAAATTACCAACAGAATGTGTGCAAGGATGCCACGTCGAAAGGCAAAAATGACATTCACATGTGCCCTGTACGCTACCCACGACGAAAGCGTCACCATCATGTTACACATGGAGCCGCAACGTTCAAGGTGACAACTATAGGACCGCTTACCTTGTACATGAATGGTCCATTTAGGCTTGATACAAAACCAGTGACACAACAAATGGTCCACGAACTTTCTCTCGGTTGGCCAATGGTATTCGAGCCACGACCAAACCTACGGCGTACGCCGTGAGAGTGCAACTTACTCTCGCTCAGTGATTATCGCAGCCATTCGGTTGTAGAGATGTCGAGTGTAAAAGGAAATCACCTTTTAACAAACATGATGAAGGAATTTTTATCCACTTACATGCCTTCCAACGAAGTCACATACATGGAAGTATCACAACATGATTTCGCAGCTGAACACCGTACGGGCTGCCTCATTTGCGGAGCCATTTCATCTATCACAAACGTCTTCACCGCAGTGCGCCAATAATCATTCCCCGAAAAGTTTCGAACGGCCCAAGCAGAAAAGCGTATTCCTCACCACGAACGTGCCCGTACAGCAAGAGCCGGCCATGTCTGATGCCATCTGTAACTATAACCTGACATAACTTTCAACTTCAGAAGCATCAAAAAATATATCATGACATAATTGTGCCTGTTCGTCCTATGGGCGGCGTTCATATCCACATGTGGAAAAAGTCTGAATAGCTTAATTTGCGTCCGCTGTGCAAAGTACATATGCGTATATCTGTTGCCTTCATCCTGCATAACACGCACGAGACCCACCGCATTATTTGCCGAGAGCACTCTCCGAAATTCCTCTAATGTTCGGTTACAAAACTTACAAGACGAACTTGCTTAACATTGTAAACTTCAACTTGTGTTGAATGTGTCTAATGTCTGCGGTTACTGTATTTTCTCTGTAAGCATCCGTTACATACTGCTCAATGTCAGCAGCTAGTTTATTGTTGTCGAACACACTTTCGGAGTCGTTCATTTCACTGAGAGTGAGCGTGCGATTTGTAGGATGGGGCTGATACCAGACGATTAAGGGAGTGACCATGATCTAAGCGGAAAGAGCTCACAACCAGAAAAACAGTTCTTTGGACCACATGAAGTGGTGATTTGCAACATGTGACGCGGAAACAGACTTGGTAAAACCTACGAGAAATAGCTCATTAGACACGTCGCATGCCTTTGCACACACACCTTAACGCTTTCTATACTCTGTGGAGTGGTAACAAACCTAGGCTGTGCCCAAAAACCGTGCCGCCTCACCTCATCATACTTCAACACTGTTCTGGACTTACGGCTCGTCCCACGAATTTAAGTGACGCCGACTTCCTCCATGCACCTCTACAGGCACTTCTGAAGCTGTGAGGAAGTTTAATATTTTGCCTCTCAAACATCGCCTTGAAAGCTGCAATAGAATCCGCGTCCTAAAGATAAGTGGCCTCGGTTACCGACAGGATAAATAATACCTGAACCATCATATATATGTAGATCTTCTTGGCACCCGCGTATTAATACCTAGCCATTACTACACGCATGCGATCACAACAACAGCCATACCTAATTTCGAAACTCACATACGATACGGCCATTTTCAACTGTCGGCCAGTTAAAACAAGCATACATGAATCACGGACGCGGATTTCGATGGTTTTAATTTCCCGCACCAGGTACCGAGATAGGAAAGCGGAATATGTGACGAGCCTTTTTATCCACGATAACTGAAGAAATCGCGGTCAACTACTAACAATCCTGCGTTGTTTATTCACGGAACTCGGTGGTTTAATAGCAAGCGTCTTAGCATTCGAAACGAAATGAAATTAACACGGTGTACTTGTTTGTGACTCATCTCATTGCGATAAAAATCTACTCCTTTTGCCGCTTACCCAAACCGGAACACATTGGATGATCTAACAGTGAACCAATCCAAGCTTTGTTTTAACATACTACATCAGGAATGAACGAAAAGCCTCAGCGTTACACTTCTCGTCATTTGCCAAATTGTTTGTTCTGTATTCCATCATTCAGCTTGGAGTTTGACTTTGCAGGAATCAACATGATTAGCCAATGGCAAACTGTCATTTCCTGAATACTGCTAAACATCTATAAATGCGACTACTTGTTTCGTGGATAAAGATTGTTCACGGCAATTAGTATGGCTTCTTTTCCTTACTACTTGCTCGGAAGTTTTCAACTCGAGTACTGATCGACGTCCCTAGTTCCCAGTATTACACTATACTCTGTTATTAAATCCATAGACGCTGGTAGTTTCAAACCATTGGTTACAGAGCAGTTTGTAGTCTACTTGTCAGGTTCGTAAAACAAATAGACAAACTTTTGCCTTCCCGAGTACCCAATTTACACGCGTCACATGAACTCAGGCGGTGAAAATATCAGAAGTTTTATTGCCTCTCGTTCAAGCGTAGCTAACAGCAGATAAATAACAACTACTAGCTGGTTCAGGTGCGCAATACGGTTAAGAAAGAGAGATAGTTTGATTCTAAGGTAGTCGGACGGAGTGACCAATTTTCGTGGATGATTTTCATAGCTACGTACAATGGGCATAACATTGTGGTAAACATTGCGTTTTAGTTCGATGCCCCCCGAGATTACGTTTTGATTAACCTCCAGGAGAAGCGCATTAAACTTTCAGTGGTTAGGGGTGTTAGGAGATGACATCACCAAAATAACTCAATCAGGTCTTGGCGACGGTCGATGAAATCGTTTGTCAATCAAACACTGAAGTGCAAAGTTTTCCGGTTGAACCAACCAGGATAAGAAATGAAGGTGGGCGTGGGCGTCGTGCAAACTCTATGAGCCAATCACGGCGTAACGGCTATGGAATTGACCATACTGGGCCACTTAATCGCGAAGTAGCTAAAGCCAATCTACACTGGTTCAATGTGTGGTTAGATATATTTGGCGACTAGCTCATGGTGTATAATTACATGCATTTCACTCAGTTGCCGAACTGGTAATAGGCATTTCAACATGTTTCGAAACCGTCGTGTTCTTCTTGACTCCGCGCCATTAGACTAAGTAAAGGTGTACAAAAAGGACCCTAGAATAGCATCCAAACCATGATAGAACGTTTGAAGAGGAAAAAGGGCATTACATCAAATTATAAAGCGAAGAATCACTTGATCATTACGCGCGAGTAAGTGAAAGTTGATCCGCGCGATTTACGTATGTAGACTCGCTGTGTACGCAGGAAGTCTTATTAACATCTGAAAAGATTGAAGCTGACCACCTACCAATGTTATAAAAAACGGAGTAGGAAATTATGCTACTGGGGAAATTGCAAAAACTGAAGAAGTCCAAAGATGAAAGTCGTCTGGTTCGCGACTAACGATTAAATGTTGTACGTGTTCTGTCAACAAGGGTATACGAATTGGGATGGTCTCAGTGTACACAAGAACTCAGACAGATTCTCGTGGACCTTGTGCTCTCCGTGTCAGCTTTCGTGCACGAACTCTTGTAAACAAATTTACGTCACATTGCTGTGACTCAACCGTGGCTGAAAACCATGGCACTTGATGACAGACTCATCTCCAAGTGTGCAGAAACGGAGCGTAAATTACACCGGCTGTTTCTGAAAAACTTTGACACTGACAAGGCGTGCGCCAAAATGAATCTGACTTTCGAGCCTGTAGCTCCGTTGTGATATGTGGGTGAACGGTACCACCGCTGAAGGGAAACTGGGTTTGGGGAGACTTGCGGAAGGGAGTTTAAGATATTGGTCAGAAATGATAGTCCGGAGGCTCGCTCGCTACATCACTGAAGAATCGGTGGGGAAAGCGACCGAAAACCCGCCCGGTTGGATGATTTTTGGTCAATTAGGTAAAAATGCTTAAGTGTGCGCTTCTCTAAATTGTTTGTTCGAAAGGATTCTTCCTCTGCGAAATATTTCTAGTTCATACACAATCAGGGGATCAGTGGTACGACAAACCTTGGAGACTCATATTCACGAGACAAGTCAACTTCATTAATGCTTGAGGATCACATCCACTTGATCAGTGGTCGCTTTGACATGAAAAGGTGTGAATGTCCTCCTAGTTCCGGGTGTAATTATGGCCTTGCAACGTCTGAAAGTCCCACGGAACTGTTGGGGAAATGCATTTGGTGTATACCATCTTAATACGAACTCGTAACATCACCAGATACATCGAACAGGCGCTTTTGTTCAGCTTGACTAGTCTGTCGAGGAGGGGTATATGCCACACCGACTTGTGTTCACTCTTAAAAGTCTGATAAGCTTCGTGGAGATATTTGACCGCACTGCAAAACGTCAAAACTGTGAACGGTTATTTATTACAAGAACCAAACAACAATCTCGATTTGTAGATGCGTTTCTGAGGTTTGAGTTCTAGCCCGGTTCTGTCGCGGCCAATGACGAGATGTTTTTTGCGAGTTAGTTTACATGAGGCAAACTGTGATGTCCTGATGGTATTTTGATAGCCTCAAGATGATCTCGTATGTAAACTTACCGGCTAACGAGTGATGGTACATCCATTCGAACACACCTTATCACCAACTTGTGCACTTTTGCCCTGAGGAAAACACCAGAATCACCTTAGCTTATGTATGAGAAAAGCGTAACTCAGGCCTTCCGTACGGGATTTCACGTCAACAAATGACTATCCTTCATTCTGGATACACTCACTGCAAGCAGTGTTCACAATTTGACACCGCTGTTTTCTAAGGGAGAGTTCCTTTAACCAGTCGGTCATCCAATGTACTTGAAGCCTTCCGTGATATCGCTTGTTCCAAATGCATCACGGTTGTGCAGAAAATAAGTGACGACAAGCTGTCATCCAGTCTAATGTTGGGTAAGAAGTGGAAAGCCGAAGCGGCCCAATTTATTGTGTGATATTCCAAGGTGTCAACAACAGGCAACACCACAAGATGTGCGATGCTCGCCGTCGAAGCACAATAAAGCCCACCCCACAAAAGTGAAACGCCACAACAAGGAACGCGTATTGGTACAACACATATATATCGTGTCCTTGTCCATATGCTACAGGAGGCCCGTTATCCCGGAAGTAAACCACCATTCAGAATTGGTGTCTCTTTTGCTGACCGCTGAAGTCGGACTCTGGTTGATTATGTTCCCCAGCCCGTTGCACGGAAGCCTTGTGACTGAGGAGCTAAAAAGAAGCGGAAACTTGTAGGTGTAGCGGAGAAAATTGCGGCACAGTGTATGCCATTGAAATTTTGTGCTTCATACTACTCCGCAAAACCCATTTTCCTCATGATTGGTTTATTTTTCCGAGATATATATTCGAAAAATAATTTGCGATTTTAAGTTTCATGTTTTCTCGCAATAACGTGCTAGACCTCCATTTTGACCCACGCTTCAAGGCTTGGCAAGGATTACATATACGCAGACGTTGGTCTGCTAGATTGTCCTTGATTTGAGGGCAAATAGGTTCTCGACTGAAGACCGAGGTCTTCTGTGTTCTTCCGCGATTCTAGGTATTGTTATGCTATATGCAAAGTGTCCATGGTTCGTATATTCGTGCACCAGCCGTTTCTCGTTACCGTTAACCAATGGGTGATAACACCAGTGGACCTGAAGGTTTTGGTGATATCACTTGTCCTAAATCTGCCACAATCGTGGGGAGTATAAGTGGCGGCAGGTTGCCTCCTAAGCCTACGTTGAGTAAGAAGTGAGACGCCAAAGCAGACTAATTCATTGTATGCTTCAAACTGCCCAAGACATCAGCCATGAAACAGAAATTCCCTTTTATGCCTCTAGTACATGCTGTGCTCTTGAGCTTGTACTCTCCTGGCTACTACATGGAAAAATGCTTCTGCAAGATCTGTGCCACAATAAACTGGAGCGGAGCGACCCATCTAGTGCAAAACGTCATGCTGAGAGAAAGGAGTTACCGAACCAATCAGAGGAACTCCACAACTTCCGTCCCCCAAGTGTTAGATCAAGTAGTACTGCGAAAAGTGCTCTTGACACATTTGGAGCGCGATGCGGAATCGATGTTTGCGTTTGCTTACGTGACTACAGTGGGGAGTTTCGTTTGCTGGAATTTTTTCGAAGGGACTGGCGGCTTCCTTTCAGCTGGGCCTCCGTCCCTCCACTTCAGCTCTACGCCTATATGTCTGTCGTTCGCATGTCTTAGCGCGCTCGTGTCTGAGTGTTCGTTTTAGGTGCATGTTGGACAATCATGGTTAACTATTTCAGCAAAGTTGATGATTTTCTGATCAGGCTTATCGCGAATAAACTATCGTTTGTAACTAATGCCTCATCCCTTTAAAAATTGGAGCACGTGTGATCATGTGGAAAGCCTTATGAGTGGAGTGTCACAAGGAATACGGTAGATTGTGGTTGTACAAAATTGACTGAATATGTAGTGTTCAACGATTGTGTGGCTCCTCCAAACATCCCTGCGTGTCCGCTCACACTTTTCTTTTTGTCTGCCTGCTTTTATGTTCGCCTGCTATGAGAGGTCTGGTAGGGACCCAGTGCCACTTTCTTTAGACGTGCAACAAAGTTCAGTCGACGAATATTTACCTTTTCACGAATCGATCTTGATTGGGTCACGAGTAAGTTTTTTAGTGTTGTTCAGCGTAATCGAAAGTTACACGGATTCTTCGACCGGTGCGCTATGGAGTGCAACAAACTGAACGGGAACTGTACCCGCGGTTACGTTCTTTCGGTTTGGTTGCTGCCGTTGATATCACACTAGGCTAGAGCCAACTACATACCATGGCATTGAATATTGCTGAAAATATCCATTTTCACTCCGAACTCCGCAGCGTCATTGGTCTCCGTGTGTGTCGGGGCCGCAGACAGACTGTTCTCCAGAAAAGACGCTCTAAGCTGGTGGTGGTCGAGATTCGGGCGCATACCCACTATCGAATGGTTCGCTAACGATTCAAGTTCACACCGATTCACGCGCAATCTGGTTATCCGGTAAACGCCTCACAATAGTCAACGACAGAGAAACTATCCTCGAAACGGTGAACGAGAAGGCGCCCGTAATAACTGGATTTAATACGGTACTAGTTGAATCAATGTACAAGAAATTGAGTCTCTCACCTCAAATGTGAGGATCCTCAGAAATCAAAGAAAGAAGGTGCCTGCACAACAAATCGACAACCAAGCACCTATCAACAATGGTGGACGATAAAACGGGTTGAGCTCACTCAAACAAATGGTCATTGGTTGGACCAGAGCAAAACGATTGTTCATGCATCAAGAAACGACGGACATCATAAGTTACTCAAGAAAAATTACGGGAGAAAAAATGTCTAATTTCGGCATTTAGAAGTTTACAGGGCTCGAACCAAATAAGAGCAAGGGAAACGGTCAAATTAGATAGTGTGAGAACAAGGATGAGTAATGTATTTTGCTTGGGGAAAAGATCAAAGCGTAGGGCCAACTTTCGACATTAAGCAAAGCTCAACAATTACAAAATAACGCAACAAACCTCGACAAAATCAACACCAACTTGTTTACTAAAAATTCGGCGACCCGATTGATGTTCCTTATCTTTTCGGCGTTCTTTTTGGCCTCCACCGCTAATTGATGAGCTGAATTAACGAGCATCTCTTTTGTAAGCGTCTCACTTGCGATTTATCACAAATTTGTGAGCTTTATTATCATACCTCTTTAGCTGGTTGCCCGTTTGATAGGCAAACCCATTCACTGCGCTTTTCTAACGCATTTTTAACTTCACTACCTACATGAATTCGTATGTCCGTTACAGCTTTTTAGGTTGACCCACCCATATTGGTTCGGTGATTCACTTCAACCGTGTTCACCACCTAGCTTTGGTATGGTTGGTTTACTACAGATGGTTCCGTGTTCTTATTACAAAATTTCTACCGTCCTATACGTTTCACACATTTTTACGCTACATCAGTTTAGTACCAAGGTTACCCATGACACTGCAGTCCTTTGACTCAAGTCATAATGATATCATTCCACTACATTCCAGATCCTCAACCCCCCGGGTATTGTGGTCACAGCTAAGTGTATAACGATCAGTAAACGCTCAATTTGCGCGTGTGACCAAAAACCCTAAAAAATTGCACACTGTTTTAGGCTGCGTGTAGTCGGTAGACCGTAAATCTCTCTGTAATCTGCGAGACGAAAACAGATTTGAGTTAATGAATTTTATATAATTTTACGACGTGTTTCAGTTCGTGGCATTTTTTAATTCTGTTTGCGGAAATGTTTTCTGCTTTAGTCTTCCAAAGGCTTAACCAGATAATATGCGGTAGTCCAGTGGCATGGCGATCAACGGAACCTAACGAAAAGTTGCATTTCACGTCATTTCGGAGAACTAATGGTCGAATATCATGAAGACTGATGTCGCCAACGTGATAAGACACGCTTTTCTTTAATTTTAAAAGCAACCAAGCAGAGAAACGTGATTGTAGTTTCGGCAATTGGAACGTTGTTGGATCATGGGGACTAAGCTTTTCATAGACCTGCGAACGTAAGATACACCAGTACAGATATTGCAACTGAGCGAATCAGCGATATTTCTTCAGTTATATTCGGCATGCCTACAAGCATGTAAAGCCATTCTCCGCCATCACGGTTGCAAACTCTTCATGGGAGCAAGAAGTACACTGGAATGCAGACAAGGTGACCTGCTGAACAAACGACATCGAGAAGCTTCTTTCACTTGAAATCTGACAGAACTTCCGTGTAGTTGCCCCAGCTTACGAGTGAAGGCATGCAGTACCCCATGCTTAAACACTTATGACTGTTCCATCCATCTGTCCTGGATTACGAGTTACAGCAAACTGTGCTCTGTGCCGAAACACTTATGACCGCTCCATCCATTTGTCCTAGCTGACGAGTGAAGGCAAAATAGACCTATGCTGAAACACGATCAAACACAGGTGGAAGTGTGAAGTCACTACAAACGAACACGTGGGGTAAGCGATATGAATGATCTATTTGAAGTCTGTGAAAAACGGTACATACTACCCCCATCTTTCTTCAGCACAGAATGTAGCCGTTGGTTTGCATGCGTTCTGGGTGTCCTTCTAGATCACTGGAGCCGTGTACCAGATAAAGCCCCGTCATCCCATCTACCAAATCTGATATCTGCAAGATAACTGTGTACGCACATGTGAAGGAACTCACTTTCTTCAGTTATACCACGATCCTCAAACATCGCATTGAGAGCCTCAAAATAGTTCATTTCCTTAAGACGACAAAATATCCCGTTGGTGTCTTGATAAATAATATCTGCATAATCGTATGTCTGGATATACATTATTTCGGCATCCACTTACTAACAAGTAAGCAACCACAACGGAAGTCATACCGAATTTCAAAAATAACGTACGGTGAGGTTGTTTTTACCTAACGGCCAGTTAAAACAAACGCGTATGGGTCCGTAACACAGATTTGACGATTTCAGTTTCTGCATCATGTATCAAGATGATGAAGTTGAATGTGTCGTGAAATATTTTTCCCCCACGGCGACTGAACAAATCACGGTCTACGACTAGCACTCCAGCAATTTCAGCCCCAACAGACAGGAGTAAGCCTGTGCGCTTAAGCGGTTTCATATGTTTTCAGAATCCTACACTTCATGCACATTGTACATCTTTACACATTTGCAGACTTCGTCCCATTTGTGCAGTTTTTATGTGCATGTCACCATCACTACTCAGCCACGTGGATACCTGATGTCCCTTTAGACGATTTTTTCGTACCACCTCGTTTTCGTCTCCTCACCCGTTTAACCAACGGCATTTGTCAGCTTAGCCTACTCTAGCGTGAGACTCAATGGTTAACGACTCCTATTAACTATCTTGGCCCCTTATTCCTTAACCGCAGCGTTGTCAACTCACCGACTCAGTGTTTGGCCTAGTCCCTTATTCACGGGTCGGCACATCTGACAGCCTTAGTCTACTTAGCCACCACCTGTACATCTCTCCAACAGTGTTGCCCTTACAACGACAAGCAGCACAGTGTGCACATCGAATTAAACGCCTCCATAGCTCGAATTAACAGAGCTTTCTACAGTATTCCTCATTGATGGGGTACTCCCGCACACTGCCAAACATCCCACTACCCCCCTCTGGCTTCTGGCAAAGACAGTTCATCAAACAAGCCAGCGTTTTTCTCATCAGATACCCGCCACGACCTACCCAGAAATTGTCCCTCCTGCTCATCCATGAAAGCGTTTGTCCAGGTTCTGGAATGGTCTATCGCACTTTCATTGTGATTGATTGCTTTAGCAGGGAGGACAAATGCGAATCGCCTACGTTGTCGTTGGATGCACGGATCCATCTGCACATTGCTCGCTTATTTTCTCTATTGACTACAGCCCCGCGTTCCAATTTTTCCGGTAATGAAGTTCGTAAAAATAGACGTCTGCCATTTGTAACTTTTGAGTATTCATTCAGCAGCTTGTGACGTCACCATTTATATTAAAGGGTCCAGAAGTTGGTGCTCAACTCGCAAGTACCGCAAAAAAGATCGGAAGCTTGTATTTTTAATCCTACTACGGGACCAGATACCTATGCACTCAACAAAAAACCAACCTTTCCATATACGTCACCTATAATGTTGCTTGATTTCATTAGGAATCTGTTCGTGAAACGTCTTCAGCCGGTTAAAGCTGGAGTGACTGGAAAATCTAAGCGCCACGTACTTCACTAGGGACGTGGTCAGTACAATTGCCGTTTCAGTCTTCAGGTGAAACATCCGTTTCCACTATGCAACATCGCCAATCAGTTACAGTTTCAGTTTCGAAATTGGCTGATGTCCGGAATTGGTTAATTGAATATGCTGCACAGAATGCCGATTCTGAGCAATACTAAGTCTCAATTACTTCGTACGGTGGCAGCACAGCACAAGAATGCGAACGCTGTTGCAACGAGTGGGCCTATTGCCAAGCCCTCGTAGATCTCCCCCTGATCGAAAGCAATCTGAGCGTCCTACATTTTTTCAGGCAACGGATAAATTGCCACTTACTACTCTGTTGAGACCCGCTGGTTAACGACAGCAAGAAACGGCCAGTAACCAAACGAATCGTGGACACTTTGCACAGAGCGTGACAATACCTGGAACCACGGGAGAACACAGTAGACCTTGATCTTCAGTCGAGAACGTATTTGCCCCCAAATCAAGGTCAACCCAGCAAACCAATGTCTGCGTATATGTAATCCTTGACAAGTCTTAAAAAATACCACCTGATTTGATGCAATAAAAGTGAAATGAGCTATTCAGAGACGGAGAAGCGTGGGTCGAAATGAAGGTTTAGCATGTTATTGCGAGAAAACATTAAACTTAAAATCGCAAATTATTTTTCGAATAAATATCTCGGGAAAATAAACCATCTGTGGGGAAAGTAGACCTCCCTAATACAAACCGTTCAAGATGACAGTCACACGTGAAAACTAGTGATAGTGTTCAACTGCGTAGGAGAATGTTAACCTTTAGTACAATCTGTCTAACGCTTGGGTAGGAAGCTGATGCTGGTTTCGGCATTGGGTGACGGAAATTGAAGAAGTGGCTTCATCCGGTATTGCAAACTTGCCCAATATGATATCCAGCGGAAGCGAATACTGGTCGTCTGTTGGTGCTGTATTGCCGTGTTCAGCGCACAACTGGCTGCGGCGAGCAGTCACGATTGCATCCGTCCAGTTGTTGTTGCCCGGTCAGTAATCCCGAGCGTGAACGTCTTTCTCAATAGCAAAAACTTCGTCAGGACTAGGGTTGGGCATCTGTGCCGGCTCGTTCGTCGGAATGAGAGGGTGATGGACCGTGCAAAGCATACGACCCACCAGAGCTTCGGCTAATGATCGGCCGTCAGGAGATATCGAGTTCGTGGCTGTGCGACTAATAAGCAGAGAATCTTTTAGTGCCTAATTTGTGGTCCCCAACACGTGACGCTTGGGTACCGCCCGTTCGAGTGTGTCAACGAGGCACTGACCTCAGCCGTTCGGTTTTGGGTGACAAGGCGGAGGACGAGTATGCTTGATGAGCGAACGCCAGCAGAAATCCTCAAAGTGTGAGGACGCGAAATGTGTCCCGCTGTCTGACATCAGAATATCGGGAAATCCATGCTGGCATAAAATGCGTCGCAAGTCAGTGGCCGTATTGAGGGATGTAGCCGGAGAGAGTGCGATTATCTCAATCCACCCGTAATATACGTCCACCAAGTCAAGGTAGGATACCCGACTGGTCTGGCCAACGGAATCCAAGTGAAGGCGTGAGTATGGGCTTTTTGGTGGTTGCCGAATTATTGCATCATTCCAAGTAGGTAGTTTGACGGTCTGTCAATACCACGGGCATTACGTCACTAAATATTTGTATTGTTCTGGAATTCAAAGGAACTAAAATATTGATGCTTTTATGGGATTGGATTTCAGGGCCATTCTAGTTGGAAAACCGCCCATCTGGAGCGAATCCTCTTTTTTATGTTCAATAATATATATGCAAAATGATAAGTTTATACATGTATATTATATGTGGCAAGTTTTCCAACATATACACCATGTAACATAAATATAGCTGATCAATATATAATAATATGACACATTTATGTTACACTTATGAAGTATATAGATGAAATAGCAGAAAAACAATGGAAACGTTGAGTGGCGAACGGTCCAATGTGACGTTTCGGATCCACACTAGGGTCTGCTTTCATACTTCTAATATATGTATATATAGTACATAATAATATTGATGTGGTAACAATACAATGAAAATGTAATATGTAGTATATATATAAATAATATATAAAGACACAATACAGATATTTTAAAAACAATATAGCAATCTATATATATATAGACGACCGTTTTCAATTTGGAATACCCGTGAAGCCCGATCCCTGTGAAAGCCATAAATACCGTTGCCACCGTTATCTATAAACTTCGGTTGATGACATGGAGGTACATCACCTCATTGTTGACCTTGGTAATGTAGAATCATTCGGCCCATTGTCGAACTGCATTTTAAATGGTGGAATGTAGTAAGACCTACACAAGACTCCCGAGGTATCAGAGGACAACCTGTAGCCAAAACTCGAACATCGAGAATATGGTAGCACAAAAAATCTTTCAAATACATGTGGTTAAATCGTTCTGGGCGGTGATGCCCAATATGTTTCAGCCTGTATCTTCACTTATAAGATATCTTTTAAGCGCTCAAATATAGAAATTACGTTTTATTTCTCAAGAAATTTCATGTGACGCGTTTGCAAATTAAGTCGTTTGTATTTTCCGTACACAAAGTCGAACCCATTGCAGTAGCGACGGAATTCATCAGCGAACGTCCGTGGGAACGACAGCAAAATCCATAAAGAGACCACTGCGTTGAAGTAGCCACTTGCGCGGATGTTTGATGATTTTTGTGCTAATAGAACGTTGATGACCATGTTTCCTGCTCTACTTATTCTCTTCTTATTGGTTCGTCTCCATATGTTGGAATTCTTTATACTGATTACGAGCCTATCTTGCAGCCTGACACTACCACTCAAGTTACGCGCGTTACAAACCATTTCTCCCATGAGTGTTGATCGTGATGTATTATAATTATTGATACCGTCGGTCTGTAGAAACTTGTTTCCACGTAGTTCCTCTTCCTCACCGGATCTTCGTTCATATGTACTCTGGTTTCAGTTCCGCTTTGCCTTTACGTGACTGTTGCACTTGAACATATTTACGCGAACCGTCATTCTCGGAACTTTTATGTGGTGGATTCACTGTCGAGGTTTGTTGCTGCCTTTCACCATCTGGTTTGTCATATTGCTTCCGAACATTGGCATCTCATTAATAAGAAACTCGTCAATACCACCGTCCTCCCTTTTGGATCGGAATCGGTTGCTCGACGGGTTCAGAATTTATAGACGCTCTTTGTTCACAGACGCGACTATGCTGGATCCAGTATATAAATAAACGTTGCGAGAAGACTAAGAGTTGCTTGAACAGCCACTATAACTCCGGGATCTACAGTGCTCGATAGATCCGCGCTGGTGGGGACTGAATCTATCTGCCAACTGGGTGAAGGTTATCGGTACTTCTACAATGGTCAAAGCTTCTCCGAGGACAACCGTGCCACTAGGCTTGCCTGCTGTGCATCTCTATGTTTAGAGAATAGTCCTGTTCCCTATCTCCAACAACTGAGCGGTGATCCTCGGGCGACCCATATTGATGACGATATGAAAATCTATTTAAATGTTCCTACGTTCCTGCTTCAGTTCTTTCCTTGTCTGTGCCTTTTTCTTCTAAGGAATTCCGTGATCTTCATAGGGATTTGTCTGGGACTGTTGAGTTGTCTGCTGTATCATACGATTGTGGCATGATGGGGTCCCTAGAGCTAAGCATGGACTATGTCCATGGATAGTTGTAGGGCCGGTGGCAGCCCCACTGGAGGGCACGGAGTCTGTAGCTAAACTTCCTAACCTTGTCCCAGTTACAACTCGCTGTTCGCTTGAGCAAAATTTGGTGATGGGTGAGAGCCTTACTGAAGAAGAAATGCGTCTAAAAGAAGAGGAAGTGAGGGTTATGAAGACAACTAGAAGTTTACAAGAGATCGAAGAAAAGGTCTGTTTCGTAAGACTGAGGATCCAACGGGGAGGATGGGGTGCAATTGTCCTCCCATCAGGCTTATCATGTAGACCTCAATCACGGTTTCCAATGGAGCTCCATGGAGCAGTATGTGCGCAATTTAGTCATCAGTGTGAGATTGCTAAAAATAGGGCTAGAACCTTTTGATGGGTCGCCCTTGAAACTCCATAGCTTCATTCCAAATTTTGAATTTAACGTGACTAACAGATTGAGTGACGAAAGACAGAAATTGTCTCATCTTATTTATTATCGTGATGGCCGAGCTAAAGCAGCTACCGAACACTGGGTAGTGCTGCCTAGCAAAGTATGATTTACTAAGGCAACCAGAATATTGAGGCGAATATTTGGAAGACCGCATGAGATTATTCAGGATATCACCAATGACGTGCTCAACGGTCCGAGGCTCGCCATGGGAGACACTGAGTGTCTTCAACGTTTAGCCACTCAGATGAAGGGCTGTCAGTTGACGCTGTCCCAACTGATCCATCCCTATGAGTTAGGTTGTCCAGCTTATCTTCTGCCTATCGTGGACAGACCTTTCCGCCCATTGCAACAGAAGTGGGCAGAAGTAGCTGAATATGTTACAACCACTGGTCGGGAGCCTTCTTTCGACGACTTACTTGAGTTTAGAGAGAAGCGAATCTTGATTTCTAGTAACCTATATGGTCAACTCATCACCCTGTCAGTCCGTGGCCGCATCAGTGAAAATGTGACCGCGCTCTTCTGCGAGGATTCTCAACGGATACCACGTGTGTCAACCATCGTCGGAATGGTAAATAAGCCACATCAAACCGCAGTATGTGGCGGCGGCCATGATCTACAGACATGCCGGCTAGTTGAAAGCATGTTAGGAGGGAGACGCGAGGTTCTGAGAAAATGTTAACGGTGCTTCGTTTGTCTATTGCCAAACCACACAGCCAAGCATTGCAGAGCCGTATACAGTGTTCACAGCCTCTATGTGGACGGCGGAATCATACCGTGATGCACGCAGACCCGGCGCCCTCTGGAACTTAGATCGGAGTGAAGGAGTCAAGCTGTGGATCCACCTCTCTGCATGAGGGAGGGGTACATCTAGTTTTCGTGCCTATCAGATTAACTGAGGCAGTCGAGACTGTTGAAACTTATGCCGTTCTAGATAGTGGGTCTGATACCACACTCATAGATGAGTCTTTAGCTGAGCGACTAGGGCTGCCAACAAGCGAACCAACTCTTGGCATCCGTACATTGAATAAGACCGCTACTATCGAATGCCAAGATCTGAGTTTGGAAGTTGAATCTTTAGATGATGGAAGTAGGATCAGGGTCGACAAGACTTTCATTGTCAGAGGTCTTCCGGCTGAACCGGCGGAAGCTATATAAAAGAAGGACGTTCAGCGGTGGCCTCACTGTGTTGGTTTGCCCATCGCCTCGTTGGGGGAAGATGAAGTCGGGCTACCAATAGGTTGTAACATGCTAGAAGCGCATTTTATAATAGATCAGCAGGTATGAAGCAGGCGTCAGCCATACGCCGTGAAAACCATCTTGGGCTGGACCTTGTTGGGCCTTATGTCACCCTCGGCAAACAGCAAGACTGAAGTTCACTGCTTAAGTGGTGCCGAGCTAGCACGATTGGTGTATCACCTGTTCGACCTAGAGCTGGCTGAGTGCAGACTTTCCAAAGAGGTGGTTCGTTCATGTGATGATAAGCGGGCTGAGCATATTGCAGAGTCCACAGTTGTGCTCAAGGACGGTCGGTATGAGGTTGGCTTACCGTGACGGTTTGACAATGTAAGCCTTCTCGATAACCGAGAGCTGGTTCAGAAAGGTCCAGATTTACTGAATAGGAGACTTCCCCACGATACTGAATTTGCAAGCAAATATAACGAGATTATCGAAGCAAACGTGGCCAGAGGTTATATGTCCAGAGTCGACACCGGCGAGGATAAGACCCTTCGCCGGTGGTACTCACCTCACCATCCGGTGTTGAGGTCCAATAGACCTGAGAAGTTGTGGATAGTATCCGACTGCGCGGCGAAATAAAATGACACCTATTTGGACAAAGTCACGGAGTGTGAGAGTAGCAGTAACACGCGTTTGGTTAGACAGGGTCATCAGGAAAAGTGCGACAGAATCGGTCAAGGGGAATTTTTACCTCCAAAATATCATACAACCACGATATTTAAGAAGTGTGATATTTTCAAAGGAATCCGGGTTGCTCGGAATGCGATACTGCACGAAAATAATGATTACTTACTGCATCCACCATTTAAGCGGTCGTCAACTGATGTATATATATACATCTGATAGTCCGGAAAATGTGGCTAAACATATCTACTCATAGGTTTCACCGATATACCCCATCCGTGTAGGCTCCACTCAATGGTCTTTACATATCCCAATACATTGTATATATGCAATTACCACTGAAATGCAGGCCGCTGAATGAGGTAAACATGTAGTTGGGGCTACTTATTTGATTGCGGCCTCCTTAAAGGTGCCATACGGATGCTTTCTAGGCTGACTGAGAACACCGAGCGATTGCATTATAGCTTCCCTGAAAAATCTGGATATTAGATAGTCGAGGTTTCCCTGTTCGAACAAGATTCACTCAGTAATCAACTCGAAATACGTAAAATACGAGTGGTTCACCTCCAAGAACGAAGAAACTGCATCGACCAACATGTCTGTGGTATGGCAGCCTGGGTTTCAGTATCGCCGACGTACATTATTAAAGGCCGAATAACTGGCAAGCGTAAAAACAAGCAGTGTGCATTAAATAGTCCACTTCTATCTTTATTCTAAACGATGTCAGATAGCACGTGCAAATAAACCCCGTGCTGAAATAACTTACGAATAAAATGCTGGGCTTTCAAAACTTATGACAATAGAGTTATTTCCTTGACTTCAGCAGTTTTTAGGAACATCCTCTGACGACTAGTTCTGAAATCGTTGCCATCCAATATAACAATAACTGGAAAGCAGTAAATCGCACAGCATCGTGCATCTTGTCACAATCGAAGAAACCTATTGGCGTCTGGCTTGTACCACGCGGAACCGGAAATTGAAGACTTCCCATACATAATGGAATAGCGTATATAAATTTGCTGAAACAAAGGTACCTTGCGAGGTATGTCAGGGTGTTCAGTAAATAGATGGTGAAATAAGCGGAACTAATATGTCGCTGCCTCATCTGTTCTTGATTAACATCACCATACTGAACGATTGGTTGCGTGACTTCCATCGGGGCTTAACATTAACTTTGTTATCGCTCCAGCTAAATGCATATATTTCCACCACGGCTGACTGGTCGACTGGTTGATTGTGAAGAGTTATATCGGTCAGTTTCACCAAGCTTTTTACGTGACTTGTCAGTGCCCTGTAACCTCTGCGATGATTTTTGTTACATGTATATGCGTTCATACCCAACTTCATCAAAAAGTGTCCGGACATCGTCGAGTAATTCGTCTGTAAATGGTTTTTCATGGGAAAAGAACCGTAGGTAAAATTAACGTGGGTTACTAGGTCGCAAGATATTCTGTGCGGTCCTGCGAGTACTTTCAACACAGTTCCATTCTATTCTAGTCCATTGTATACCATCACCCAATAATCGGTTCATTCTAGTTCACCTAGGATTTTCATGACATTTCGGTTGTTGCTATTAATTCTGCTTACATTTTTTTTGCAGCAGAATTCATCCAACCTACGTATGCATCATCCTTCAAATAAGATTCCTTTAGTAGGGGACCCCCGACTTGAAGCTTCTGGCCAAACAAAATGTGGGACGGTGGTGCTAGCTGTGCTTTAACTCATAGCCGACAGTGGGTGGCTTCCTTAGGACAAGTAAATCGTTATGGCCAGCAACTTACCACTTGTTTAGATGTAAACCTACTATTTGAGGGAGTGAAAGTAGGGTGGAACGGGATGAGTGTGTGTAGAAGATAGGGCAATAAACTGCATGCCAACGAATAAATTATATGAATGTTTCGGGTGTTGACTGGTGAGCATCCAATAGTTCAAGTTTGGAACAGGGGTGTAGCCTAAGTAAACGGCTGAGACCAGATGCTGACGGATCACCAGAGTAAAAATACAAGCCTCACGGCGTCCCTTTGTATAGGTAATTCCGGTTCATACTAGTATCCCCTTAGATATTCCAGCCTCCAGAGTCTAATTGACTCGTGGGTTTCTAGACCCAAAAACCTGAGCAGAATAGAATAGGCGTCGACTGAAGCTTCTACGTTCTAATTAGAATGGGTACAGTTCTCCTAATACGTGCCCGCCAACCTCGGGTGCGTTACCAGGTCAGAGATAAGTGAAACTGACCAGAGCCCTCCCGATTTTTTACATTCTCCACAGGGTATTGGTCCCAATTTCCAGCTGGCCAGTTGAACACAGGTCTCAATGTCGCTCGCACAATGATGAATTGACCCAGAGCTGATGAACCTCCGTATTTACCAAAGTTCTATATATTCCCTCTAGGGGGCTACCACCTACTGTGATAGTAACTTAAATCCATGAACAGTTTGAATTTTAACATCTCTCACGTGGATTACAAACCCGGCTGCCACATTGAAGCAGTGATTTATCAGAAATCGGGGAACGTTTTTCGCTCCATCCAAGCTAACGCGTACGTATTTTACATCAAGTGTTAGCTCTCAGTCAACTGTTCACTATACAATATTGTTCAAGTCATTTTGGATCGCAGCAAACACTTTTTAATCATTTGCGAACTTGGGGGCTGAGCATCTCAGGTTATTTTTTAGACTGTCAGGGAGCATTAAAAGAAGTATCGGGCAAAGAAACCAGTAACGGACCATTTCGCTGGGGACGCTTGGCAGTTAAGAATTCACTTCTTCCACCGCAGAACAAACCTGGTATCCTGGTGAGGGGGTTCAACTCACTTTGAGGGTTTCGTCATGATCCCGGCTCTCCCGCTCAGCAACTTGCACGCCCAGATTTATTCGGCTTCATGTTAAAATGGTACGTAACTCTTAAGGAGAAGACAAGCGAGTCTGCAAGCAAGCCTTATATGACGGTCTACTCACAAACAGGCGGACTGTAATGAATGAAAATTAAGGCTGTACGAAGGCGAACGTGGGAGAACCCCTGGCCACCAGGAGAAACGAATGACCCCAGGAACTCTCTTGAGCCATACGCGTTTAAACAAGCGTTGAAATGGTTTGGTGACCTTCATACCAAAAAGGCTGAAACATTATCCTGTACTATGTAGCCTAAGACACTGGACATGACGCAGATTTACTGATCATCAACCAGTAAGTCTGTGGTATATATGCTAGTCCACCATCTCTGCTGTTATTGGTTTGTAGTGAGGTTATATTCTAGAGTAGCATCAACGGGTAGGGTGATACTAAGAGGACAACTCTCCCGCCTAATGAAATCAAATATTTTGGAGACGTCACAAGTGATCTTACCACAATTTCATCCTTACAGTGTTTCTCAGCCAAAGCAAGTCAATGGTAGCAACAATTATGTACCCGAGACACTTTTGCCACCAATACGAAAATATGGTCTATCAAATGGAGGCGATAAAAAGATATCGATCGATCAGCAGTAACAGCCCAAGAAACGCAAACGCGTAAACTCTGACGACAAGAGCTAAAGTCAAGGGATCGCCTCCGTAGCCCACGGAGCTAGTAAATATTCGGGGCTGATTACATCTGAGGATCGGTCAACTCGTCGCCCATGCGTGGACGGAGACCGAGCTGAGACCAGTTGTCATTTATTCCAGTATGTCACAAGGAATGCATCATTCTACCTCCACACACTAGTGCTCATGTAAGACAAAGGCGCGTGCTCCGGTGACTGCGACGGTATAGAAAGTTATGGCCGATTTCTCCTGTGTGTGCCTCGACTTCCAAGAGAATCGGCGAGCAGCCACAAGACCGCCAATACAATCCTTCTTACCACAGCAAGCCACGCATACACGCGACAGAGACATTTCTGGTCCGCTCCCTAATAGAAATCGCGGTAGAAATGGACCACTTCGCACGATTGGGGGAGCGAGCCAAACAAGCGGAACCTTTGCATACGCCTTCATTAGCAACGTCCTGGCTGGCTTTAGGGTGCTGAAGACAGTCATGGAGAGTTAACCATGGTGCGAGGGGAGTCTATTTCAGATGTTATAGAACAAGGAAACTCGGCGCCTGAGAAAATCCCCGTACCATCCAGAGGTGAACGGGCTGAAGGAGCAGTTCAATCGTGTAGTGATTAGGTGGGTGAAAAGTTGATCCAATAATTGGAAAGGACTACTACACGTGTTAATTGGATACTGCGCAATGAACCACACAACAACGCACAGCCCACTGTTTCAGCTTACTCACGAGAGGAGGCCCAGGATTTCGCTGAGTTCTTGTATCCGGAGAAGGACAGAGGCAATCAGTACCACGGAAATTAAACAGCTTTTCGGCAACCAAGAAACTCCACTGGTGCACTTGTAGTGTGATGTATAGAGCAAACCAAGGGCCTGTCGCTGCATGCGGTGCATAGACCGTCAAGAAAGTTCGCACATTGCAGGTTGTCCGATTGTTTTTCTGTATTTGATGTGACCGTGTGGCAAAACTCAGACCACACGCTCTCTTCGTTTATGGGTTTGTAGAAGGTCAGCCTCCGAACTTCTTAATTAACTGACTTATCGATCCGGTTTACGGCGCTGGACAAGGCCACTTGTACATGCTGCCCAAAACATCCAGCCTCTGTTCTCAACAGCCTTTTTGTATTTCACACCAGGTTAGTTGCTCATGGAAAATGCTGTTTGGTGCACCGCGAAATGAATTATCGCCTTGATGTCTAGTAATGTCGAATGTACTGAGTTCCGTCAGTAGAAAAATCCTTACATCGGTACTGACTGTAAAAACACGCTCATTTGAAAGTGCGTGATAACATTCTGACGCTCGTTGATCGTAATACCCAAATATATCCGCAGATGTTAACTCCTCACTCCATTCAACCCTTAATGGGTAATTATATCGTGTATGTATGGTTACTTGCGACCAGACGTTCTATAAAGCGAGAAACGCGAATTCAGCATTAACAAACACGTCTGTTCTAATGTTCCAAAAGATAAGCAACGTTGACAAAGAGAGGGACAGTCCAATAACTGAAAACCATTACGAGGCAACTGGCAGTTGTAATTTCACCGGTAGACTGAGTTCGTGGTTAATGAATAATGGAAGTTCGTAAACTATACGTTACCTTGTTGAATTCTTCATTCCATAATTTGTGTAAACGGCATCAAAGACAGATAACCACTGATCTGGCACTATAGTTGCAACATTTATCCTGAAATGAAATGTACTTGAAGATATCGTGGACAGGCATTTAGAAACTCATTTGCACCGATTATGAAATTAATTCAACTCTAGTCGGCAGTGTTTATTCTTATGAACTGTTTATTTTGCTACCGGGTGAACTGGTTTTGTACCTTTGTAAACGCAGGTCTTCCGCCTTGCGTTCATTAGTGCAGAAAAACATACTGGCAAGTACAGTTATCTGTGCTACCAAGAGGACTGGCACACATAATGAATGCAGAATGCATGCCTTACGATTATAGCTGGAGATGCAATCTGACGCTTGTGGTGCATTAACTTAGAGTCTGACAGTGGAACGCAATGCTTTTCAAAACCTACAGGCAGCAAGTGTACAACCTATACTTGAAGACTCCACAGTTAAACTTACTGGTACCTATGCTCCTCACTTAGCAAATTCAAAGGTGGACAATTTTACAACACATGTAATGAATGCACAATGTTCTCCCTGAAATTCCGACAAATCCGTTGCGACTTTTCACGGTCGGTCCGGCATCAGTGAAGGCGGCCGTCATCCTTTGGGTCTAAGTCTGCACCTTAAAGGGGCGTATCTTCAAATATAGTGGTTGTCGGTACATATGGAGTCGTTTACCACTATTTTCAATCGCGCTTGTCCGTATGCATGGACAACACGGAAACCATCGTCCATTGTAAGCGAACCATCGCTTACTGATTTTGAAGAGCAGGGCTGCTTTTGCGGCCTCACTGTTGAAAGCAACATAATTTTCAACGTTGTGGCAACTAACGGTATACGGTTGATGAAAGTATAGCGTCTTTGATGACAGACTTTGTAACTGCAAAGTTCAAAAGAAGTGCTGCAATGCGTTCCTATCACTTGTTTCCCAAATTAAAAATAAGCTGGTCATTTGCAGTTCTCACGCGACTGTCTGCACAACTTCCGTAGTTAACATTGAACTGTGCACGACGAACCATGTAGGCTTAATGCAGAACCGGTCGCACGGTAAGTGTTTTACGAATTTCGATTCAGTTTGACTAATCATTAGAAAGCCTGGTTAAGCCTTCATGAGAAACTAATAGCATCATTTACTCTTTTTTGTAACTTATCAACCGAAGACTTCGAACTGAATTTTCCAGACTAGTAATCATAAGATATTAGTCAGATTATGTGCTTCTTGACAGCACTTATAACATGTCAGCGGAGCCGCATTACATCGCACCTTAAAACAACTCATGCCGTTTGCATCTGCGCCACCACCTCACACTTCACCTTACATCAGGAGGCAAGAGATCACATTTCTTACTGCTCATACAGCCAACCATTCCATTGGTCGTTCATGGCCGACTCCATTAGTGATAAGAACGCGCCACAACTTTAAACAAAAACCAGACGTGATAACTTTTAACAGGCGTACTTATGGCGGTTTGTTTATCACTTGAAGTCAGCAGCGACTACACTAGGACGGTGTCCAAACAGATAGATCTGCTGCCTTCGCGCGAAATGTAAGTTTCCATATCTACCAACGTCTTGCTCAATGACGAGCAATTTGTCATTAGTTTTTACATGGCCAAATATTTGAAGAAGATTTTCTACACCATCACTGTAAGCAAACACTTTACAAAAGAGGTTTTCGTTGATGACCACTATCGCAACTATCCACGGCTTTCATTTGTTTGCTGTGAACATCGACAGCGCTTTGCTCTAGCTCAATATTCGTGGGTGTTACGCCTTAAAAAATGGTAAGACTCTTACTTCATCCACGATGAGACAATGATTTATCTCGTGATTTTGCCCCTAAGTAAAAGGGTGAATAGCCAAGGTGGTTTTCTCTTTGACGACGGAGAATCGCCATTAATAGCACGCCTCTTGAAAACTGGGATACTAGAGGTGCGTTAGCCCAACATTCTATACACGTCGTAAAACGCTTGCGAGGCTTTTATTTAATGCACGGGTACTGCATCTATCACATATCTGGCGCTCACTAGTTGATCTTGTGCCTGAACGAAATGCGTGCGATGCACTAGTACCCCCATGCGTTTATCCCGACAACCTTCAAAACCCGTTTGCATGTACAAATTTCCCATTCTCGAATGACTTGCTGAGACTCCTTAAATAATTTGATACCTACAGCAGGGACGAATAATGCAAATGAAGCATAAAGTTCGCGTGTAACGGAATATTAGAGTAAAGTACATAAGAATAAGTGGGTGAAAAAATTCCTACTCCGAAATTTATCATTCGGCAAGAAGGAATGGCGAGGTATCAAACAAAACATATGAGCAGCTCCGACAAAATCCCCAAAAACATCCTTCTATTGGTAACCATTACCATCTTCGGCACATGCACCAACTCGATGACGAAACACTTACTGACCAACCAGAGCTGATCCTTTACTTCACATGGGCGGTTCTACCACAAAAGCTAACCCCCCTCAAGGCTCTGGGCCCTGACGCCGATGAATGATGGGTTTTTCCAGGATTTCACGGTCCGTCGCCCCGTAATCTTTGAAGTCATCTGCTGCGACTAAGTCGCGCGGATCAAGATATCACTCGCTAAAAAGCTTGACCACATGGTACAGCAGGCCACGGTTAACTCCCAACTTTCTACTGCGATCGGAAACATCCCCCGGGTAACCAACCTACACTGTTTCTGTTTTCAACTCTCACAGTTATGTCTAGTCACTCGGGGCGAAATGGCTGATCAGCGTCTGACTTCTTCTTGGACGGCCTGGCAGTGTCCACCAACTGCTTACCAAATTACAACTGGTTTAGTCAATGTTGTGTTGCACGGATTCGAAATACCTGAGCACCATATTTACCAAATCGAGAAAGAAATCACTCACACGCGGCATCGCAACAAAAACCTGTTTTGTTCCCACAAATCCGCATAGCGTCCCGAAACACATCATGGAGGGGTTCATTTCGTTAGTTCACCGATAATTATGTAGTGACGCTTTTATCTCAATTAGAGGAATGCAAGCTGTTCGTCTCCTTCTCTTTGGCTCTTTCAACATCGGAGGTTAAAGGTTGTTAATCCAAGCATTGTTTTGTGGTAATATGGTCACGTGCAGTGGCGAAACCGAAGTTAAAAACTTTGACTTTTACCGAGCGATGCAATACAGAACTCCGAAGGTAGATCAGTGCAGGTTAACAAATGTTTTACGTATGTAAAGGCTGTGGGAATGAAATGATCTAATGCGAAATAGGGCTGTTAGCGTGATTCATAGGTTGACTGAGCCGCATTAGACCACGTGAGCCGGTGAACTAATGACAATGGGTTAGATACGATAGACAGGCAGCAACCGTTAAATGTGGCCGGGCGTGAGTCAAATGAAACGGACGGTTGAAATCGATTACACCCCGTGCCGTGAGCGGAGGAAACTGAACGGCGTCAGCCGACACATGAGAATCGTGCTTGGAACTTTTCCGACTCCCGACGACCGCGTGGAACATGTCCACTCGGACACTTTCGTGCCACCTTCATCCTCTCCGGCCACATTCATCTTCATACGTGTTCACCCACTGGCCAAAGGTCATGCCGTTGCCATGCCCGTTAACAGTATCTGTCGTAAGCGCTTTTATCAAGCAGTGGATTGCAAGTCTGTATTATTCATCAACGATAGCGATCTTCCGCGGTGCATAATTGAAATAAGCGCTACGTTCGCAACTGGCCATGCTGTGAGATGTGGATACAGCACGCACCACAGTATATCCATCAAAAGCGGAGGAGTTTGTGCAGCATCTCCTGCGCCCGCTCGGAGCTTCACTGTGTGCTCAGGAACAGAAGAGTTCGGCGGAGGCTACACAGCTATTTCTACGTGATATTTTCTATTCCGTCAAAAGATGAAACCACAACCCCAGTGTCGTTGGTTCATGTTCGTCCTCTTAGCCTTCCAGCTGAATTCCTTCAATTCTCAAACAAAGCTGCCGTCAACACCTAATAATGCGCCAATAAATTGGCGAATTACTTGCAGCCGACACAACCAAGTGCTATTCGTATGCAACAACCTTCGTCTTACAATTCTAAGGAGCGAAGCACTTGTGAGTTCGCGTTCCTGTGATGAGACTGCCAAGAAGCCGCTTTTCCGTCATCGAACAGCCCGCAAAAACTAGTGTGAGCGACAGACTTGACCAACTTTTCACGGTTTTCATCCACGGTAAGCTGTCTGAAATTTAAATTTTAATATACCGAAAACTATTTAAAAACCACGATTTTCGACAAAAATACCGTTTTTAATGTGGAGCGTTCCTCAAGCTCAATACCTCTGAAGGACAATTGCGTATGCTGGAAATAACACAGCAAACACGATAACAGTCATTAAAAGATATTTACTCGTGCTGTTTAGGTAAAGTATTATGACAAACAAGAAAACAAAAAATGTAAAATAAGAATGACAAATATCGATTCCGGGAAAAACGAGGAAATCAACCGGCAAGTTTCATCAAATCATTCGAAATGCACCACAGGAAGCAGACCGGCGTGGTTTTCAAACAATCCGGTAATAACACGGTTCATCCTCATCGGGTCTAAGTAGAGTGCAAAAGTGCGATTGAGTGTAGAGATTCAAGTCATTTTGAGCGAACCAAATTAGACGTTTCGGAATAACCGATAGTTCGCGGTGAACGGCACACATAATTAAACATCCGGAGAACAAAAACAGACCATATTGAAGCCTTAAAGTGCTTGTTACTATCACCAAAACAGCTGCACGTTGCGTGTACACTTGTATCGGCAGTTGTGCAATTAGCCAGCACGGTGTCCAAGATGTAAACCAGCTGGAAACTGCTCATAATCCAGGGCGTCTAATGGTTTTACGAACAACGTTTAGTCCACTCGCAAAGTATATTGATAGGCTGGATTCAGGATAGTCGCATCTGTAAGCAACAAGTGTCTATAAATTCTGAACCCGCCAGCAACCGATTCGGATACACAAGAGGAGAAGGCAGTATTGGCGAGTTTCCTATTATTGGAGTGGTGATATACGCGAAATTTATGAAAAACTAAGTAGGGGAAGATAACGAGAAACCTCGGTTTTGAATCCACCAATTATACAAGTTCCAAAACCAAAGGTCCATATGAATATGATTAAATGCAACGGTTGTGCAACGACGGGGCGATCGAGCGCGAACGGAACTGATGTAAATATAAACAAAGGGACAGCACTGGGAATTGGGGGGGAAACTACGCGAGAACAGGTTTCCACAAGTAAATGATATCAAGATTTACTAATACATCAAGATTAGCATTCTTCGGAGAAAAGATTTGTCGCACGCATAGCTTGAATGGTCTTGTCGGTCTTAGCGGAAAGGCTCGTAATCACTACTGAGAAGAATTCCAACACAGTCGGAGGAAGAGCCAACGAGAGGGGAATAAATAAAGACAAGTAGGTGGTCACTTACTTTCTATAAGAAACATAACAATCGTCAAACGTTCAACGCAAGCAGCCAACTTGGCAAAGGTACCCAAGACCAATGTAGTTTCCCAAAACCCATGTAGTTGCCGATTGGGTGTGTACCCTGCAGTGACTATTTTGCACCTGAGTTTTACTCGGTGGCGACGCCACTACCCCGTTCTCCTTCAAGGAGGGATGCAGATCTTGTTTCTCCCTTGATAATGCTACTATATTTTCTCAAGTACACCTCGCGGACGTGATTGTGATGTGAGTGTACGGCAGGTTCGGGTCTGGTTTCTGTAGACTGGAGCCAGAGGCTTGTCGTTCGGAATTCTCTCGACCTCAGTCGGATAGTTGTAGAGAGCCTATTCCGACAGCACTTGTTGCCTTACGACAGCCCGCATGACCCGTCGAACTGTGCGAATCATGCACTCCTATGTTCCACTTCAATGGCCATCAACGAAAAGATTAAAGTGCCAATCGATACCACGGACCACAAAGTTTGATCTGTTATCCTTGTGCGTTAACTCCGACACACACAGACGGCCAGTGGACTTCAGTGAAGCCATCCGAAAGGAGTCCGCTGACAATGACCGTGCTACTTCCTACGTATATGTGGTGCAACTCTCGATTCACCGATTATCCAAGCCCCGACACAACAGAAGATCTGACAAACGGTCAATCCAAATATCGCGTTGAAGATACAACATCAGGATCGGACAGGCGGTCTCAGTGTTGTGCCTCCCGTTATTCGCCAATTCATCTGTTCCGTGTTCCACTAATTAACATACAGTTTATGATGTTGCATGTGCTAACGAGATCAGTCAATGACAGGCTGTAATTTCTTTAATAATGTTGTACATCCATAAATTCGGCTTCTCAATTCATAAATAAGAATTGCTTACTGCTACCAGTACCAGGTGTTCTCCTTACTACTTGCTTGGGAGGTTTCAATTCGCGTACGATTCCTAAGACTATTGGAAGTCCCCAATCTTGAGTATCACAGTATATCTCTTGTCTTTAAACAAGTGGAGAGACAGCCGTGTCTTTTACAAATGATCCTCTCACTCCGAACCTTCAGATGTCAGAAATATTTCACGCCACATATTGCCAACTGGGTCCCACCGGGTATTGTGCGATTAACAGAAAGCAGGATCATTAGTTGTTGGTAAGGCTTTGATAACGGTATTTCGAAAATTGCACATTCTAGCAGAACGCGGCGCACACCATTCACACCATTAACAATATGATACCTCTCCCGGGTGGACGGCAGCAGGTGCCTAGCTTCCGTGTGGCCTTTGATCTCATGATAATATCTGTTAACCATATCCGTAACAGCCCCACAGGATGGCGGACTAACCATTCGAGTAGCACGAGATAGCCCGATAGAAACCATTCCACAGGGACACCGAACCCCGTTTGGGGCCGCAGGCTTTATTCTAGCCAATGTATCCTGTCGAATCTTTGGGTGTCCTCTATATTAAAGTTAGTCCGCTGCCCTAGTCGGACGTTGGATTCATACGCTATATCCGCCGCTAACCTACACAAGGGACTCAGCATAATGGAACACTCTCGAACAGTCTCCATGCAGATGAAATACCTGAAACCTATTGATCAGAACATCATGTGTAGTAGGGTGTACCAGTGTGAGTAACGTGAAGAAGCTCCCCATACCATTGCAAGCCATCAACGCTGGCTGTGTGGCCAGGGATTTTCAAGTCCCCATAGAAAGGCCAGACCATTCAGCCACGTGTGTATTTCTTGAGAACAAGCATCGCATTTTCCTCGTGGGGCTAGTTCCACCGGGTTCAACTCTCGCGGAATGTATCGCCATTGACAGTCTCGGTTATAGTCACGAATTAGTTGAAAGCGATTGACTACAAATGTGACAAAGCGACAGCAGATGTTTCCCAAGCAATTTATCACATTGACAGACTCTGTCCAAAGTGTGATGTTGTCGTGGGTTAGCTTGAATACGACTATTATGAATCTCATAAGTTTGGCGGCCAATACCGCTGCTGTAGGTTCCAACCTTGGGATAGACAGGAGCTTGAGAGGTGCAACCAGGGATTTTCCCATCAAGAGGCGGCAAATGGTGCTATCATCTTTCAAGGCGTCTCAAAGATAGCCGATGGCTTCATAACCTGTTCTGAAGACACCAGAAAAAATGGGTAACTCCGAGCGTGTTGGCGTTTTCCCATGGGGTCTCATAAGCACGGTTCAACGACAAAGCCTGCCGCCTCTACTTCCCGTGGGTACCATTCCCACTCACCCTGGCACCTTTCGTCTGAGGTTGTATTTAATATGATGCTCGCGCGACATAGGCACTGAAACAGCTTTCAACCGCAGAGAACGAACGGATTAATTAACTCAATTTGGTCGCACACCGATACGGTACAAGCCAACAAGCCCCTTCGGGTGAGTAGCTTCTCTGGTGAAGACACGCGAAACCTGAACCCGTTCCTCGATACGTGCCACCGGACCCCAACAGCCTTCTGGTGCTTGTAACCACCCGAGTCCAGCGTCTTTGACACGCACGTCCCTTCGTTCGGCAATATACTTAACATCACCTCTTCCATGTTAGACGTACAGCTTACCGGTTTAAATTCACCAGAAAACTGCATTTTGCGTAGATCAGGCGCTGCCGACGTGACATCCCCAAGTATGTCTACTGATAAAAGGCAGTCGTCAGCGTAAAAGTTCCCATGTACAATTTGATTGCGTGGGTTGCCAAATCGATGCCCATCATCGATTGCAGTCATTCTTCGTACATATGACGCGCAGAAGATTGAAGAAACATACCGGAAAGAATGAACTATAATCTCATGCGTGTCTGGCGAACCAAACATTCGTCCATTACGCCACCACAGGAAGCTCGGTGTCCACCGGTCTCTTCCAGAGACCTTGACCTGCAAAATCCTTTTCCCTGTGTTTGAGTACAAGGCTACTAAACCCTTTCGGAACCGTAACAGCACATCCACCAGGCTGTTAGTCAGGAATGGCCTTTGTTGCAAGACTACGTTCAAAATATGTCTTCGTAGTTCGCCGCGCAATCGAATTCTATCCACAATTTCCCAGGTTTATCCGGGTTCGTTGCTAGGTGGAGGGGTAGGTACCACCGTCAGGCAGTCTTATCCTCATTGATGCCAAATTCTGATTTACAACCTTTGGTCAAATATGCAATAATAATCTCGTTGTATTTGAGTACCAATTCAGTGCCGTAGGGGAGTTCCATACCGAGTAAATTCAGACGCTCCTGAGTCATCCATCGGTTATCCGGAAGACTTACAATGTCAGACCACCAAGGCAAGTCAACCTCATACAGACAATCCTTGGACGTAGCAGTTGACTATACAATAAGCTCAGCTCGTTGGGCATCACATGAGCTAACCACCTTATCAGACAATCCACGCTCGACAAACTCCAGGTCGAACATGCGCTGAGCTAATCCTTCTATTTTGGTCAAAAATACCCGTTGAAGTCATGAGAACGACAGAGTGGCGAACAAGACTTGTTTTCTGTGTTTGCTCATCGGGTTAATTACAACACAACAAATATGAAAACAGTGACTAATGTGAGTCAGCGCCTTTTAAGCAATGAAGTTCCGATTTGCCGTTTGTTGAGAGTTAAATGGGGTCTCGCAAGGTTCGACCTAAAATGATTTTCATAGCGTATGGCTGACAACTGTCCCCCTCCGGCTTATCTACTATCAAATGTGCCTCTGGCATATTGTAGTTCATCAGTGACCAGACCTAATGTCCCCACAACGAGTTGGTGGATAATTGAGGCCAACGCTGAACGTCATTCTCGGATGTAGCTTCTCCCCGTCCAACCTGAATACTCTTGATAATAAAGGCCTTATCGACCCTGATCCTGCTTCCATCATCCGAAGAATCAATTCCCAAACTCAGCTCTTCACATTCGATAGTATCCGTCTTGTTCAACGTACGAATACTGGGCGTTCGCTTGCGTGCTGGCAGTCTTAATTACTCGGCTGAAGACTCAAATATGGGTGTGTTATCCGATCCGTTGTTTAGAAGGGCGTATGCCTCAACTCTCTTGACTGCCCCAATTAATCTGGCAGGTACGAAGCCAGGACGAACTCCTCTATCACGCAGAGGTGACTCCTTATCGTGACTCACTCCTCAAGTTCGAAACCCGAAGGCGCCTTGTTCGTGTACATGAAGCTGTGGACACCATCCATGGCCCCTGCAACACTCAGATGTGTATGTGATAACAGAAAAATAAGGCATCGTCCACAATTCCTTAGAATCACACGTCGTTCCTGTAATGACGTACTTTCTAGTCGTTGGCACGTCGGTAAGTCATGATCATCACTACATACTGCACATAGGTGTGGCTTATCTACTATTCTAGCGACCACTGATTCACGTGACATTCGTTGAGAATCCTTGCGGAAGTGTGGGATCTCATCTTCGTTGACGCGGTCCTGAACTGATCGGGTGATGAATTGACCATACAGGTTATTAGAAACCGAAATTCGCTTCTTCATAAGCTCACGCAAGTCGTTGGGAGAAAGCTCCCAACTACATACTGCCCCCGGAAACGATTACACCAGACGCTGTCACATGGTTGTTTCTACCTACAGTTCACATGAAACGGTGTAAATATGGATGTCTCACCTTAGCACTGACAACCTGCTTACTAACAAGTTTATTGTCTCCCGACTGTGTTTAGCTGTAGTTCGCCAGTTCCCAGCCGAAATACTGAAAAGAAAACAGACTGAACATATTATTTAGACAGGCAACTAACCTACGAGTGCGGTGGCATGGCTTCCATTGGAATTCACATTAATATTTGGTGTAAAATACAATGCAAACGCAATGTAGCCGGGAATTACGAAATCATACGTATCTCCCGAACCACATAAAAGTGGACGTTTCTGTGGAGTAGAAAATGCGTGTTTCACCACGAAAATTCCGACGGAAGCATTTTCACATTGCGAAATCGAACACGCAGGCCAACATGATGGCTACATTCAAAAATGCGGCGAAATTTTCTCAGCAGAATTATAAATACAGTTGACATTCAGGTATAGCCGATATTTCTTATTGCAACGCAAACACCACACTCGACAAAATATAAATATTTGTCCTGAAATAAGTAATTTACCGTTCTGAGAGAAGTTCCAAAAATCTCTCTTGCGCTCGAATGGCCGTTTCCCACTCGTTTCTACCCTGAGTCACTATACCGGCGAGCGACACAATCGCTGTTATATGTCTTAAATTTAGTTAGCTACAACTTCCCGTACATGTTTATTCTAATTGTGTTTTCTTTTCTTCTGCACTTGTCGCAGCACGAGTTGTGGGCTCACAATTAGATGCATACCATTAATTAATCGTGGACTTTAATGTTTCCAACTCCAGACCTTCATTAAGGTGTAACTTTCATCCAGCCTGCGAGCTGATATTCTGCGTAAAAGTTCTCTGCTTTCAAAATCTGATTTCAATTTATTATTCGTTTTGTCCAGCGCTGTATCTAAATTGCATCTATCCTTATGCGTTTTTTGTACGTCACTTGTGCAACGTAGTCACATTCGACGTCCTTAAAAGCTTAAAATCCCCACGACGTCAGAGTTGCTTACTGGTACCATCGTAGCTGCTGACGTGACCTCTTGAATGTAGATTCATTACCGACCAATAACATCAAAGGTAACTTGTTGACTTGGGTAGCGCAGCTTCACTCGTGGCCGTATAGTGAGTCCAGGCCATCTTCACTACTATAAGGTATATTCACCAAAATAACGATATTTAACCATTGCCGTTGGGAACGCCGCCCAAACATTTTGACACTTGCTTGAATTCTGAACGTTGACTGGAGCTTCCGTTGACATTCGTCCCAGCTGTGCCTGTGGTACGGTCGTGCTAGGGGCTCTCATGCGCCCATCACACTAGCGCCTTTACGTGTTGCACTGAAACCCACTTGTGTACAGTGAGTAAGTTCATAAAAATGTTCGCTTGCAGACTCGCTGTCTTCTTACTACGACTTCCGACTCGTATTAGCACAAGGCTGGATAAACTTCGGGTGTAAAAACCAAAGAACAAGGAACTGGCTTTGTGACAGTTGTGGAGTTTATACCCTCTGTGGATTTACTGCCAAAGTTCTCCATGAATTTCAATTCCTTCTCACTACTAATTGAGAGCTTGTGTTTCCGCATCTCGACAAGTGTCCAGGAGAACTGACTGGTCATCTGCCCTGTAGGGTTTTTGCACTTGAAAACGCTGGACAAGGTTCAAAATTCCAGAACGGTTTCTAACATTATGTTACGAAGTTAGATATTTGTATGTGTATATCAATCCAGCACGTATTAACAGTAAAGCAGGCAAAAACACTAAACTCCCGCGTCTAATTGGTTCCGTTTTTCATATATCATGATGGCAGTCGAGAGATGGTGGCACTTTCACACATCTTTGTTTGGCCTAGATGACGCCATGGAGTGTTTTCAAAGGTGAACTAAATGACGATGTTATATAACAATGTTCAACCTTTTATACTAGATAATGAGGCTCACTGAATATTATTGTAGAATGTTAATTCTAATGGATAAGGAACACTTTTTGTGCAGATCGTACAGCCGGAAAATGAAATGATTTTTTATTTGATATGCATCAGGTTGGCTTTTGAGTGAATAACTGTACCACACCGAGGTCGTTCTTGCGGCCGAAATCATTCAAAAACACCCACCTATCCTTCATCCTACCGGTTGAACTTTTCACAGTTCCTCCGGAAAAGACCCGTAAGAATCACATTGCAGCATATGAGTGCTCAATCTCACCCAAAACAATGTGTACTAAATTATTCCGAAGGGTTTCCAGACAAGAAATTCCACCGTACGCATACAAGTGAAGCAAATAAGCGTTGTCTGCGGAATAGGTGTTGGTGGTGGTTTGGTTTAAAGGAGTCACCTCGCGAGATAAAGATGCTGGCTAGTTAACTAAGGTGGATGTTTTGGAGTGAATGGTCTTAGGGGGAAGCCGTGAATAGACTGAAACACTTGCACCTGCATTCCAGAAGAAGCAGCTTCAAAACATCTGCACGCCTCTGACAGGCAGGCCGCCGTAACACACATATCATGGCCATAGTCATGACGCGGCACCTTGAGCACAAGGCCAACTCTTAGGAAACTGTATGTAACGCGCAACCGAAACCAGCGAGCGCGCACGAATTGAATTTGAGGTGTGTGACGGGGCGTGCTGCTGTGTTGTCGGTGCCGTTTTAGCTTACGTTTGTGTAAATCGTGTGCATGGCTTACTGGGCCTTCGGCTCATGTTTGTTCGTATTGTTTCTCTTTTCAGAACTGTTGTTCGAACCCCTACTTCGGAAGAGCGTTGTCCCCTGGTGCGTCCACGTTGCCCGAAGGTTGGTCCGCGAAGTCACGGGCATTCAAAGTAGAGTCGGCTGGCCTGCATGTTACATGTATACAGTGGCTCGAACGCTTATCTCTGGGAGAGTTACAGACGCCTTGAGATAAAACCTGTCGGCTTACTCTGGACAACCACGTAAACAAAACAAGTCCTGAATTAGGTCCCACGGCCACATATAAACCATAGTTGGTGATGTCAGGTTCTTTACACACTGGCGTACAAAAGTTATTCCCGTATGATGCGTTCATTACGACTAGGTTCCACCTGGCTCAAACTTGAGACAACTGGAGTTGGCAGGCTGTTGAACGCCCAGGTAGTCAATGTTTCGACTTCATCCTCAAGACTTTGTATAATGACAATGAGATGGTCCTGAGAGGTTTCCCAACACCCCCAATCATAGACAGTGTAGCTTCAATGGAAGGTACCAAATCTCCGTTTAAGAGGCCTATTAGTTGGGTTTACACAAACTTTACTTAGGTGTGGTCTTTTTCTGTAAGGCGACTTCAACTACGCGAACATGAAAGGTCTCGAATGAAATCGCTGTGCGGGACACAGTAGAAAGTTCCAAATATCCCTTAAAAGTTCAGCTTATCTAGCAAAAAATGCGCTCAAAATAGTTACAACTCTTCATGAACTCTGAAAAGACAACATCAAGTCTCACCTCAATCGGAAGCCATCAGCAACTCGTTAACAGTAGTTAACGTGTTGGTAGTTCATGTGCGGCGTCTACAGGAGTTATGGCATCACTTTGTGGTCAGTCGATTCCACTGTTGTCGTTGTCGCCCCAAACGGTTATTCATGAAATATTCTATCGCTGTCGAATCAGTGACAAGGAGGCTAGATGGCTGTCTGACTGTGGCGGTCGTCGATCCAGCTTGATATACACGATGACCACCGCCTTCTTCCACCGGTGGGCTGATCTACTGGGTTTGAGAATGGTAAAACCGTGAGGTCTTCGTGCAACCATAGTAATGCTACCATCCTCATTCGAAACTGTACCTTGACAACGTTGCCACCATTTGTGGCAAAGTGGCTCTCAGCTGAATAGCTTCCAGTTTTATGGGCCTCTTAGGAAGATTACTGCAGTTCGTCTTTCAATGGTTAATTTTGAGTGTTTTATTGAAATATTTGTTGCACGTCACAAAATACTTTGAATGTCATGCTGGAACTCTGAAATGGGATAGTTTGCAGAATCTTGCTCAACCTAACGCGCTAGATCAAGAGACCGGGAGACAAAGGTGTGGAATAATGTGCTGCGTCACCACTGGACCCATGGGAGCATAAGATGGACCTCTGAGGGGATAGTTATTCAAAACCACTTGGTACAACAAGTGCATCTTGTCAGTTCGCTGCAGTGATTGTTAGCGTGAGTTGCTTTTGGGCTCGTACAGTTATTGTACCACTTAACGCCAACATTACTCACTATAGGTGGTACGCTTGCGACAAATGGCTGACAACCATAAAACCTACTCCAGAACCGGATGGATCGAGTTGTGCTAATTTTGAAGACTATCCGGCCAGCATATTAGCCTGAGAGGTTGTAAACTGCAGAAGCCCGTCCAATAGCGTGAGGGCTCACATTTTAATTGAGAACTGTGTCCGGGTAAGCCTTAGTATTTCGGTAACCCAGATGGTCTCAACAACCTGGGTAGCAAGTATCTCCCAGCCAACAGTTAAACAGCGATAACCGTGGCTAAAACGGACCCGCTGCTGCTTAACTAATCGGATAGTCCTTCATTCTGGAGAAAAATTAGCATTGTTGACGAGGTTCAGAGTTCTTAACAACGACGGAACACATAGTGGGATGTTTGGCAGTGTGCGGAAGTACCCCATCAATGAGGAATACTGTAGGAAGCTCTGTTAATTCGAGCTATGGAGGCGTTTAATTCGATGTGCACACTGTGCTGCTTGTCGTTGTAAGGGCAACACTGTTGGAGAGATGTACAGGTGGTGGCTAAGTAGACTAAGGCTGTCAGATGTGCCGACCCGTGAATAAGGGACTAGGCCAAACACTGAGTCGGTGAGTTGACAACGCTGCGGTTAAGGAATAAGGGGCCAAGATAGTTAATAGGAGTCGTTAACCATTGAGTCTCACGCTAGAGTAGGCTAAGCTGACAAATGCCGTTGGTTAAACGGGTGAGGAGACGAAAACGAGGTGGTACGAAAAAATCGTCTAAAGGGACATCAGGTATCCACGTGGCTGAGTAGTGATGGTGACATGCACATAAAAACTGCACAAATGGGACGAAGTCTGCAAATGTGTAAAGATGTACAATGTGCATGAAGTGTAGGATTCTGAAAACATATGAAACCGCTTAAGCGCACAGGCTTACTCCTGTCTGTTGGGGCTGAAATTGCTGGAGTGCTAGTCGTAGACCGTGATTTGTTCAGTCGCCGTGGGGGAAAAATATTTCACGACACATTCAACTTCATCATCTTGATACATGATGCAGAAACTGAAATCGTCAAATCTGTGTTACGGACCCATACGCGTTTGTTTTAACTGGCCGTTAGGTAAAAACAACCTCACCGTACGTTATTTTTGAAATTCGGTATGACTTCCGTTGTGGTTGCTTACTTGTTAGTAAGTGGATGCCGAAATAATGTATATCCAGACATACGATTATGCAGATATTATTTATCAAGACACCAACGGGATATTTTGTCGTCTTAAGGAAATGAACTATTTTGAGGCTCTCAATGCGATGTTTGAGGATCGTGGTATAACTGAAGAAAGTGAGTTCCTTCACATGTGCGTACACAGTTATCTTGCAGATATCAGATTTGGTAGATGGGATGACGGGGCTTTATCTGGTACACGGCTCCAGTGATCTAGAAGGATACCCAGAACGCATGCAAACCAACGGCTACATTCTGTGCTGAAGAAAGATGGGGGTAGTATGTACCGTTTTTCACAGACTTCAAATAGATCATTCATATCGCTTACCCCACGTGTTCGTTTGTAGTGACTTCACACTTCCACCTGTGTTTGATCGTGTTTCAGCATAGGTCTATTTTGCCTTCACTCGTCAGCTAGGACAAATGGATGGAGCGGTCATAAGTGTTTCGGCACAGAGCACAGTTTGCTGTAACTCGTAATCCAGGACAGATGGATGGAACAGTCATAAGTGTTTAAGCATGGGGTACTGCATGCCTTCACTCGTAAGCTGGGGCAACTACACGGAAGTTCTGTCAGATTTCAAGTGAAAGAAGCTTCTCGATGTCGTTTGTTCAGCAGGTCACCTTGTCTGCATTCCAGTGTACTTCTTGCTCCCATGAAGAGTTTGCAACCGTGATGGCGGAGAATGGCTTTACATGCTTGTAGGCATGCCGAATATAACTGAAGAAATATCGCTGATTCGCTCAGTTGCAATATCTGTACTGGTGTATCTTACGTTCGCAGGTCTATGAAAAGCTTAGTCCCCATGATCCAACAACGTTCCAATTGCCGAAACTACAATCACGTTTCTCTGCTTGGTTGCTTTTAAAATTAAAGAAAAGCGTGTCTTATCACGTTGGCGACATCAGTCTTCATGATATTCGACCATTAGTTCTCCGAAATGACGTGAAATGCAACTTTTCGTTAGGTTCCGTTGATCGCCATGCCACTGGACTACCGCATATTATCTGGTTAAGCCTTTGGAAGACTAAAGCAGAAAACATTTCCGCAAACAGAATTAAAAAATGCCACGAACTGAAACACGTCGTAAAATTATATAAAATTCATTAACTCAAATCTGTTTTCGTCTCGCAGATTACAGAGAGATTTACGGCCTACCGATTACACGTAGTCGTCCTGATGGTCATTAGGTTGTGAACTTATCACCTCTCGGCGGAATGTAACCAAAGAACACTATTCCATCATTACTTCCCCCTTAGCTTATTGTGCTTTTATCCAAGCTCACCGCGAAGGGATGCGTGCCCTAAACCTCTTCAGAAACAGCGGTTGAAACTCATTCGGGCTATCACACAGCTATGAAAGTTGCTGGATTAGCACGAAACTGAATAGCGTATTGACGGCGGAAATCCACTGGGATTTCAACCTTTGAATGTTAATTTTCCATGATTATATTCGTGGCCGAGTTACAGAAAGAGGCAATTATGGCTTCCGTGGGCATTGAGTTTGAGGGAAATTAGAGAAAATAATAGTCACTTCGGCTCGAACCCTCGCTTTTTTAATATCATTGGAAATAAGAAAAGCGAAACTTCAGCGAGGGTACGTAGGGTTCGTCACCTGTAAGTAATCACATTTATTGGGAAGTTTAGGATGCATCCGAAAATTTTCTCAAGAAGTAGTCTAGTGATTTTCAGGATGTAGCATATGACCCCCATACCGACATTTTTCTGTTTCTTGGCATTTTGGCTAGATAGGAATTTACGACCATGTCATGTTGACACAGTGTTTACATAGGGTATTTCAAGTATCCTCGCATTCCGCACTATTTTTTTATACAGTCTACATCGATTTTCTTTGTACCAAATGAACACGACTCATTTGAATTGGTTCGACTTGACAGTGCATTTTTTGCGCGCGTCTCGTCTCCTAGGTGTACCTGTTCCGTTCAGATCGAGGATGCCCATAGAGAGCTGCCTCGCGGCAGCGTTTTGTACTCCTTATTTGTGTTCATATCTTTTTATAGGGACTTAGCATACGGCGGTTCCAACAGCAATACTGATATGAACGACGAGTGTCCATATATCATCCTGTTTCTGCCTTCCTCTTCTGCACGAGACCCGTAGTCTTCCCTCTCTCTGTAGGATTTAAGATTAAATATTGTAGGACAGATTGCCTAACCCCACAGAAGTGTGAGAAATGGCATTACGGACTGGCATCAACCTTATCCCTCGCTTTACTGCTTGTGATTGAGACATATACGCTGGTTCACTAACGTTTAAAACTCTCCTATCTTGTCACTTTGTTGTGCACGTCCGAGTAAAAGTGGAATTATTGGGTTTATTGATTTGAAACAACATTTAACAACTAATAATGATGTGTTTACCTGTGAATTATGTATAAGTGAATGGACACTTTCACTGCCATCACAAGAATGCCAAGAAAGGAGGAATCGCGGAAACTGTTTTTCCGGTGTTCTACCAAATTTCAACTTCCAAGAGAGCGAATAGTTTATTCTCATCTGTATAATATGTCCAATGCCCGATCTATTCGCACTCTAGCACAATTTTAGCGCAACATTTTGGTACTGCACATTATGGATAACGAGGAGTCTAGTGACTGTTGATATGTGAGTTCGCTAACTGTATATTCCCATGACCTGAACTGGTATGGTTGTAGCCACTGCTGCGTCATTCTCCAAAGTAAAGACGCGCAAAAGCGCCGTGATACACCAGGTTTTCGATTGTTACTTTTCAAGTCACCAAAAATCCGATGGACAACGAAACAGGTAAACTGACCGGATTCGGCTGACTTGGACCCCCAGCCACAAACCTTCGTACAAATCGCAGAGAAACCGATGAAAATCGCCGGTTATGAGAACCGCATTGTCTGTATGGCCCATGAATGAGAAAGAGCCCCGTTGTTTAGTGGCGTGGCATAACATTGAACTGCATCAACATCATGATATGTCTTTCGTTATTATCTTCAAAGTGAATTTATCTAGCCACATCTTTTGTTTTACTCTGCTAAACGTTTTCCCTGTTCACCAATCGGGTTGTACCAACTCCTCAATTGCTCGGGTCATGGGTTTTTTGTTGGTGTGGTTTGTTTTGGCGTTGTCCCCGGGCGTATGGACTAGGTATTTACCCTCTTCTTGTTAACTTCATGTCTCAGTAGAGATTATTATGATATCTTAGGCGTTAAGCGAGATGCCTCGATGCATGAGATTAAGCGGGAATTCAGAAAACTTGCCAAGGTTTTGCATCCAGACCACAATAAAGATGACCCCAAAGCATCAGAAAAATTTCAGGAACTCTCTAGAGCTTACGAGGTACGTTACCAGAGCCAGTAGGTTCGACTTTATTTTACATATGTTTATGAGCATCCGTAGATATATATGTTCAAATGCCTCGAGGTATATCTGTGGATAATTGTAATTATGGTTTTGATAAAACACGTTTTGTACGCCAAAAGTCTGTGCTTACCGCATTTAAATTCAGGTGTTCGAGGTTGTAAATGAAATTTGGACCTATTCGATTTGCTTTTTTGTTGTTCAGCGAGCGCCTTCTAATCTGCAAGGCGCTCACTGAAGCAAAGAGTACTGTACCAGTTCATCCCAGGTGCTGTCTATCGTTACAAACTACCGAGCGGTGAGCCTAACGAGTACTCCATACAGAATCTTAGAGCATCTTTCCAAGCAGCCGATAATGTCATCCGTATCGCAACACGGTTTCCTGCCGAATAGATTTTACACACCAAGCACTGTGATTCTACGTCGGATGCCATTATACCCAACCTTGTTAGGGCGTTTGACTGGGTGTCACACTGCTACTCCTACTTTCCAACTCCTCGTCAAATTTGTCCCCCTCACCCCATCACGAAAAAGTAGACCAAAAGATCCGCTTCCCTGGGCTTGATAAGACAGACGTTTTGTCAAATTGACAGAAAGGCTTTCGAAATCTTTTACGAAGTTCATGTCTGGCCACTACTTGAATAAGTTCACTTAGTAGTTTATTCTGGCCTTAACTAAAGCGAATTGGTAACGAGCTGGGACGAACGTCTTGATCAACCTCCAGAACACCAACCAGCCTCTTCTTGAAACCCCTGACCTTTATCCACTGGACCTCGTGGGAGCTTCGCAACCTCCTTTTTCCCAAACGGTTGGTAGAAACTTTGCTCTCATGTTCAAACGGACTACGAGGTCACGATAAACAACCGTTTAACTTATGATCTCCAACATTTGACAAGCACTGTGTCGTAGGATGTTTTCTCATTAGACCAGCCTGTCGCCGATTGTTAATACCTCCTGGAGAATGCAATTTAAAGTGTCGTTAAACTAACCTGCTCAGCAGAAGGGTTATGTAAACGACAGTCTTAATTTTCTTGATGTATTGCATCTGTGTTGGTACGATGTTCATTGAAAGCAGTGCAACCTCAGTTTTTTTACCATTGCCTCTCAGGAAAACTGACGTCTGCGTGACGCCGGAAGAATAATGGTACTAAACCGAGAGCTTAAGCTCTGTCATTTACCCGTGTATCAATCATTGAATTTCCTTTGGTTCCACCGAAGGTTTTGGCTGTTCAGCATTGGCCGCTTGCTCGTAAACTAAGGGTCTGTGGCATCTATTAAGGGCCTAGGCTCAAACTACATAATCTGTAAAAGAGTATGTAAAACTTTCAATGTGCTTGGCTATGCTCATTTGTGTGATCTAATACGGCGAAAACCGGATAACTTGTCGCTCTTTGCTCTCGTTATGAAGCCTAAGGGATGTCCAAATGGACTGAATTATGTGTGGTAATTGTGGGCCCACTTCACGCCTTGAAAAACACCATAACATGACTAAATAAAATCCGAATGTAGTGGAATTTCCTGAGTAATCTAAATGGGACAAATGAATGAGTTTTCCACAGCAAGCATGCCGCCATTATAATGTCGTAGGTAAGTGAACTTACGCTGTCAGTGGGGTTGACTACCTCCAAAGACACTACACCTCTAAAGCGAGGTTTTGCGCTGCAATACACCCCCTCTTGATAGTATTGCTTGTAGATTCAAAACGAGCCTTCTCTTCCCCTTTTCTGATTTTCGCAGGAGTTTCCGTGGGGTCTGTGCTTAAACCCCTGCCATTTTTGATGTACACCAATGACATTCCGAGCCGTGTTTCCAGTTGCGCCCCTCTTTATGCTAGTGACCTAAAAATCAGGATTAGTGATCCCAGTGCACTACAGTTTATGCTTGATAACACCAGGCATTGCTTGAATGTTTGATCCGCGCATTCTTGGCGGTAAACGTGCGCGCGATGACAATTATGAAAACATGTTCTGATATCCAATGTCAGAGAAGTCCACTTGTAAAGAACCTGCGTATCCGACTGTCGCCTAACTTATCTTTCGTCCATCATCACGAGAGGACTAAACAGGGGTTTGCAACTCGGGATGATGAAACGTTCGCATAGACTATTATCAATTCAGGGTTTTTTGTAAATTGGTTGCTTGATTATGTTAATCGAGTTGTCTTTGCTGGCTTTAAGGGGCGGTCTTATTCAAATGTGCTTATCCTTTGGCGTAGGACTTTTGGAAAGGTTTTTCATTTTAGTAAGCGCCAAAATCACGACTAGCAGATTTACCATTTCTGACTCCTGACCTTTCTCGTGCAATTATCCTTATCCTCATGGGTTATCAAATAATGCAGTGGATATACTTATGAAATCGTTAGGTGATCATATATGGATTATTTTTAACTGTCCTTATTTAACTACCCACACAAAGCGTTATCATCATAGACAGCAATACATCAGTGGTTCACTCTGATGCTTAACTGCCACGCAACCACGAGGAAGAAGAAACAAATCCTGTATAGAAAAGGAGAAAGACAAAAGAGACGAGGGGGGACCAAAATTCTGAAAATCGCTGCCTTTATGTTCAACCATTCAGCGTCAAAGTGCCTGCACTTAGCAAACAAATAATCGAGCTGTAAGTGAAAGTAAGGCGCCATCAGCAAGACGGCTTATTTGCGGCTTTCACTGCCCCACGTCATTAAATGCATTCACTTCGCAGACAACTCCACCAAACAACGACAGCATTCACAACATTGAGCTCGATTAACTGCCATCTTACCTAACCTCTCCAGCCACTGACTCTGGGAGTCACGAGGGCCCCGGTCCGGGAGACGGACCCGATCTACAATGGCCATTCCCTTGGTGAACGATTTCATTTGTCTACGCCAGATCACCATCTGACCACCTCGCACCTTACGCCAGTCGGACCCAGCGTCGGCTAAGAGTGCTCGATGTGGCAGGCGACTAGCTGGTATCCTTAATTCATGACCTAACCATCTAAGTCGGTACAAGTATAAAGACCGAACAAAAGGAATCGTTTAACAATCACTACCAAATACCCGCTTCTTAACATCTTCGTTACTTACTCGCTGGTGCCACCCAATACGACCGATTGAACACAAACATCGGTGGTCAAATGCCTGAAGACGGTCCACATCTCCCCTAAGTCTAAGTTCCGCTGCCCTAAAGTAATACACCCCTCATTGTCGCCTTATATACGCAACCCTTAAGCTTCAGAGAGATATTTCTCTGTCCCAGGTTAGCGAACACCGCCCAAGCCTCAGAGATACGCACTTCTGTTTCATTCTCCACACCTCCACCACCGCTGATGCAGCTTCCCAGGTATACAAACCGGTCAGCAACCTCCATGACTTCATTATCTAATAATAGATCTACCTTATCACAGTAATCTTGAAGAAACACTGTATTTCGAGGTTGTAAAGCGCATTCCAAAGTGCTTAACAGAACACGGAATAGCGTCTAGCCTTGTTTGTGCCGCCTGGAAATGGCCAAACAGCAGCATCTTATTGTCAGCTTAATC